>JADBJO010005016.1:112500-127500 GCA_016801955.1 Conus betulinus | reverse complement strand
CCCCCCCCCCCCCCCACTCCACCCTTCTTTGCACACTATGTCCTCCTTCATTCTCTCAATAAGTTTGTTGGTTTTTTTCCAGTCGTCTTCACCCCAAACGTAACAATAATAGTCAAACACTTGACTGTGGTTACTACCGGAAGAAAAAGGGGCATGTGTACTGATGTGCATATGAGGGAAGGAAAAAAAAAAAAGGATGAGGTAGTCATTAAAACAAAACAAAACAATTGTATCTACCTGTGTACACGCATCACACCTTATGCACGGCACCAGTGTTTTCATTTACTGGTGTGTAACTTGCAGGTGATTTGCCGTCAGCTTCCGCAGAGCTCTTCCGATTCCGTCGTGAGTCTGAGGATTGATCGGACGTCAAGGAAGGCGGGGTCCGGCGAGGAACTGCTGGCAGAGCTGACAACTAGGTCACCGAAGGCCCGAGTTCCAGGCTCCCGGTATGATGCCACAGGTAACAACCGGCAGACACTGCATTTGCCTTGCTGCTGGGAGCTGCTCCCGCGCGTGCGCGCGCACACACACACACACACACACACGCATGCACGCACGCACGCACGCGCGCGCCGCGCGCGCGCGCGCGCGCGCGCACACACACACACACACACACACACACACACACACACACACATATATATATATGTATATACATTTGTATATTCATATGTGTGTGTGTGTGTGTGTGTGTGTGTGTGTGTGTGTGTGTGTGTGTGTACGTACCTACGTACACACACAAACACACACACACAATGAATAGATACACACACATGCGCGTGCGCACGCAAGCACCTACTTGCGCGCGCGCGCGCGCGCGCACACACACACACATATACACACACACACGCACGCACGCACTCACGCACGCACGCATGCACGCACAGACCACATACACATGCACACACACGCACACGCACACACACACACACACACACACACACGCATGCTCGCTTGCACTCGCACACACTCACTCAAACACAAACACACGCACGCGCGCACGCACACATATACGCACGCACGCACGCACACATACACACATTGTCACCAACTCATGAACCCCTTTACCTTCAATTTCCATCCGTAATTCTCTTCTTCATCCCCATCTTTCTGCCTATCTGTCTGTCAGTCCGTCCATCCGTTCGTCTGTTTGTCTGCCCCCCCCCCCCCTCTCTCTCTCTCTCTCTCTCTTACACACACACACACACACACACACACACACACACACACACACACACACACAAGCACTCTTAACCGCTATACCCCTCCCCTGCACACCCCCCACCCCCCACCCCCCCCCCCCCCCGCATTGCCACCCCCACCCAGGCACATAATAGACCCATGCACAGCCACATCTACATCCAAACCCACCCTTGCACGGCCTCTCCCACCCCCAACCCTTTCTCCTCCTCCACCCCCCCCCCCCCCCCCCCTCTCCCCCTCTCCCCACCGCCTCCACACACCCCCTCTCTCTCTCTCTAACTCATTCTATATTACACTCTTTCCCATCCCCGCCAAAACCCAACCCGAACGCCACCACCCAATCGCAGGGGACGTGAACAAGCAGCTGACCTTGACCATGACGGCCGCCACGTGCAAGGACGCCCAGTACACCTACAGGTGCAAGGCCGCCCTGTCCAACGGCCGCAACAACACCGCCACCGGCACCTTCATCGTCACCACCCCGACCCCCCCCTCACGCTCCTGCCCCGCCCCAGGCGGGAAGTCTACTTGGAGGCGGCGCGGGTCACCCTGACCTGTTCCAGCGGGGACGCCGTGGTGGGCATTCAGAACGACCCCAGGGCTGCCCCCCAGTGGAACTGGCAGTACAACGATGTCGGCGCTTGGCAGCCCGTGACGTTGACCGACGTGTCCGGCGGCAGGGTGTATGACAGCGGCGACTGCTTCCTGAAGTTGAAGGCCACCTCGCTGGAGGTCAGCTTTTTTATTTAAAAAAATTTTTTTTTTTTAAGTCATCAAAATGCAGGGTGATACAACCCCCTTCTCCACAACTCCCCCCCCCCCCCCCCCCCCCCTCCCTCCCTCCCCTCCAAAAAAAAAAAAAAAAAATGCACACCAAGTTCATCAAGGGATCAACGCGGCTTGTGTTTCCTCACTCTGTTTCTGTTCTGTTCTGTTTTTTTTTTTTTTTCTGTCTTTCCTTTTCTCTTCTTTTCTTCATCACCTCCACCCCCCCCCCCCCCCCCCGACCCCCGACCCCCTTCTCGTAGATCCGGGCTTAGTTTAAGTGTTGGGAGATATATTTTTCGGAGAAATCTAGATCTAAACTGTTAAGTGAAAGGAGAAAAAAAAAATAAAGCAGATCTCTAGAAAAAGAAGAAGGAGAAGAAGAAGATGAAGTAGAAGTAGAAGTAGAAGAAGAAGAAGAAGAAGAATATGAAGAAGAAAAAGTAGAAGAAGGAGAAGGAGAAGAAAAAGAAGAAGAGGAAGAAGTGTGTCGCTTTACTTCTTTTCGCTTTTTTTTTTTGGTTCTTTTCTTTTTCTTTTTTGTTTTGTTCATTACCTCAACTTTTTTTTTTTTTTTTCCTTTTTATTTTCAAAATAATGTAGATCTTCTAAACTGTTGAATAGCAAAACAAACACACAAACAAAAAAACACAAGCAGGTTTCTTTCTTTCTTTTTCTTTTAGAAGAAGATTAGGTGAGGAGGAGGAAGAAGCAAAGCAATATATATATATATATATATATATATATATATATATATATATATATATATATAATTGTGTTGCTAACCAACAGTAATTTTAAAAAAAGTGCTCAACCGAGTTGGGAGTCGTATACCCTGACGACTGCACCAGCAAGAAACAGTGCTGTAGGTTTTATCACTTACATTTTAATCAAAGTTTTATATATATATATATATATATATATATATATATATATATATATATATATATATATCACGAACAATATAAAAATGTCCTTTAAAAAATCTAAAAAAGCTCAACTGTCTAGGGAACAACATCTGTTAAAAAATGCTATTAAAATGAAGTATTAAAACCAACAAGCTTGTTTCGAGCCTCTTGCTCTCATCAGGATATCCTTTTGGGGCACGCTGTCAGTCTTTTATAGCGTGCGGGACCTGATTTCTTTTGTGCATGTGTGGGTCAATCTCATTCGTTCACGTGTGGTCTGTGGTTCTTGCTGGGGTCTGTTCAGGTGGAGTGCGCTAACAAAGATTTCCATTTGTGCCTGCAATTGTTTACTATTTCTACTTCTGTATTCAAAGTTGCTAGGTGGGGTTTACATAATATTAACCATTTTCTGTGGAGTATAAGTTGCATTAAAAAAAAAAAAAAAAAATTGTTGTATGGTGTTGCTCTTTTTATGATTTTCCATGATATGCTGTAGTCTATTTTTTTTTTATCTTTAAGTCTTCAAATGTATTTACTCAACTCTGTTTGGTTTTTGTATTTTTCTTTTTTAAATGACTTTATGGTTTGCGTATCTGGTTCTGAAGTGGTTTTCAGTAATCCCTATATATGTTCCTTTTTTATTTTCTGATGTTACCGTAGCTTGGTATACAATATTGTTGTAAAGACATTTGTTGCTTAGGGGGCACTGTTCTTTTTTAGTGCAGTTGCAAGCTCACCTTTCGTCACCCTTCTTTGTTGTGTTGCTTTTCATTTTGTTAGATGAATCAATTATGTTTTAAGGTTGGGCATACATGAGTATGATAGTTTAAAGGTGTTTTTGTTGAATATTTTGAACAGTTTGTGTTCTTTGGGGAATGATTCAAAACCATTACAACACTGCACAGTAGACTACAGACCATTACAACACTGCACAGTAGACTACAGACCGTTACAACACCGCACAGTAGACTACAGACCATTACAACACTGCACAGTAGACTACAGACCATTACAACACTGCACAGTAGACTACAGACCGTTACAACACCGCACAGTAGACTACAGACCATTACAACACCGCACAGTAGACTACAGACCGTTACAACACCGCATAGTAGACTACAGACCGTTACAACACCGCACAGTAGACTACAGACCATTACAACACTGCACAGTAGACTACAGACCGTTACAACACCGCACAGTAGAGTACAGAACATTACAACACTGCACAGTAGACCGCAGAATATTACAACACCGCACAGTAAACCACAGAACGCACAGTAGACCACTGAACATTACAAAAGAAACACACTACACAACAGAACAACATGACAACCCAGCACAGTAGACCACAGAACATTCCAACAGAACACACTAGACCACAGAACATCACAACACAGCACAGTGACCACAGAACATTGCAACAACGCACAGCAGACTACAGAACATTACAACACCGCACAGTAGACCACAGAACATTACAACACCGCACAGTAGACCACAGAACATTACAACAACGCACAGCAGACTACAGAATATTACAACACCCCACAGTAGACCACAGAACATTACAACACCGCACAGTAGACCACAGAACATTATGATACCGCACAGTAGACCACAGACATTACAACACCCCGCACAGTAGACCACAGAACATTACAACACCCCACAGTAGACCACAGAACAGTGCAACTGTCGTCCTTTCACAGGTGCACGTGAAAAACTTCACATCGTGTTCGCGCCGATTCCGCTGTTACATCAAGCGCGGAGCGGACAAGAGCGCGGATGACGCCAAGGAGTTCCTGGTGTCCAAGGGCTTTGACTGCAATGAAGGCCTCAAGGTCTCTGGGCCCGACCCCTTTGTGGCCATCGTCGGCGTGCTGGCGGTGGTGGCGGTCTTCTGCATCCTAGCCTACGTCCTCTTCATGGTGTCGCGCGGCATCCGCAAGAGGCAGACGGACGAGCAGGAGCGGCAGATCGAGCTGCGGATTCTGTCGCCCATGACCACCGCCCAGAGAGACCGCCTCCTCAAGGAGAAGATGGGCAAGTCGCCCACAGAGAACCCGGCCTCTGACACTCAAGAAACCCCTTCAGAAGCACACCCAGGAGCTGCCGACAAACCCACAGAATCTGCCACCGACATGCCGTCCGCTCCGATAGATGTCAGCGAGTATGGAGAGGAATCAGAGGCGACAGAAAGAGAGACAGAGGCGACAGAAAAGGAGACAGAGGCCGAAGAGAAGAAGACCGAGTCGACAGGGAAGGAGAAAGAGGCGGCAGAGAAGGAAACGCGGGACGAGGAGGGAGGCGAGGACAAGGGCAGAAGCAGAAGCAGAAGCAGAAGCACAAGAAGATGACCAACATCATGCTGATCATGGATCCCCTCGAAGAATCGGAATTCGAAACGGACGCTTCATCGACAGTGGGGGACACATCCTCTGTTGCTGACGATGTGTCTGAGGCCTGACAGACAGCTCGGCTGTGCTGCTGCTGACAGGGGCATGGGCTGCTGAGAGAACCACAGGTCCTCTGCCCGCAGACCTTGGCACTTCTTCTCCCTGGCTTCCAGTTACAGTCCAGTCCTGCGCCTGTCTGAAGATGCCAGAGTGGCTGTGATGTGGGCGGGAGGTTGCTGTTGGGGGGGGGGGGGGGGGGGAGGGTAGGTGGGGGGGGGGGGGGGGGGGGGGGGGGGGGGGGGGGTCGCTGGCTTGGCGGCTGCAGTCTCCTGTTGGAAAAGTGATTCTCCCTTCTGCCCTTCCCACGCCGCCGCTTTCATGCTGTAGATGAAACTACGGTGATTCTTCACGGTCTACGCTGTGGAGCTCACACACACACACACACACACACACACACACACACACACACACACACACACAAATGCATAGCGCTGAGAGAGAGAGAGAGAGAGAGAGAGAGAGAGAGAGAGAGAGAGAGAGAGAGAGAATCTACCTTCGGGCACATTTGCACTGCTCGGGTCAGTACAATTCAATGGTTCTAATCCAGAGCTCTTTCTCGTGGCAGACATGACATGGGCTGTTTTAACAATGCAACGTCGACCTGCCAGAACTTAAGCACGTGTCTTTCCTGAGGAAAGCATGTGCCGTTGTTTGTGTAGAATCAGTGTTGCCCTTTGGCTGTTTTATGCTGTTTTGGAAATCTTAGCGTGAAAAACCAAAACGTTTTAAACAGAGTAGGGAATGCATGTGGAAAGATTACCGGCAAAAATCTAGAACAGCTAATTGTATGAATGCCGAGTCACACAATAAGCAGTAAACGTGGCTGCCGATAGTTCTCCTGTTTAAAAAAAAAAAAAAACACCCACACAATTTTCTACCCCTCTGGACGAAGATTCCGAATTCCAAAATTCAAGACAAATAGAACCCAAACAGTTTTGTTCCCAGTTTCATCAAATTTCTGAATCATAACTAAACTTTCAATAAGATCCGGTTCAGAAAGCTTGTGTGTTTGTTTGTGTGTGTGTGTGTGTGTGTGTGTGTGTGTGTGTGTGTGTGTGTGTGTGTATGTATATATATATATATATATATATATATATATAATATATATATATATATGTGTGTGTGTGTGTGTGTGGGGGGGGGGGGGGTGGATAGGACGGGTGGATACATGATTTGTGATTTGTTGTTTTTATGGCCACTTTTATTTTCTCTTTGGTGATGATGAAGTGTTCTTGACTTGACAACGATAACGACAAAGACAAAAAAAAAAAAAAAAAAAAAAAAATCCCCTGTGAACTCACAATCTTCTGTGTAATAATGCAGTAAGGAAGATGGAAAGGAAGACAGTGGTCTGACAAATAATATCATGGAATCGGCAGACCCGGGGAACATATGACCTTTTCCTTTACACGCAAGACAGGCCCAAACTAAAGCAATTGTGAGAATGCCGTGGTTCCCTCTACCAAAACAGATGATGTCACTGCTTTTGGTGCAGGCGGACTCAATAATAATAATAATAATAATGAATACTTATATAGCGCCTGTTGTCGGCTAGAGACCAAGCTTTAAGCGCTTTACAATCAACACTCGTTTACACAACGGGCTGCCTACTGGGTAGTGCCGACTGAAGAGCTGCCAGCTGGTGCTTCATTCAGTCGTTTCCTGTGTCATCCAGTCAATATCGTTCACTAGGTTTCCTTACTTCAATCATTCTATCCATTTTTTCTCGCAGGGTGCATGCTATGTGTAAACGTGTCATCCATACCAACGGCCAAACTGGCCTACTCTTCGGAAAGTTGGTGATGGGATTTTACGTGTGTGCAAGATATTATGCGTGCGTTCACACACACGGAACCTCGGTTTATAGTCTCATTCGAAGGACTGTATGGGAAATGGAGTCAGAACCAATGTTAACTCCGAGGGAAAAATCCCCCTGTACTGAAACGGCCCGGCGGAGATTCGAACCCGCAACCCCACGAGCACCAAGATTACGAGTCCGGCGCTCTACCAACTGAGCTATTCCGGCTCCCAGATAATGGCCGAACTCAGTTCTGGAAGAAATCTTTTTTTTTTTTGATCTGTAGCCCTTTCGAACAAGGTTGATCTTGGTCGTGTGGAAGATGAAATAGATTTGAAGCGGACAACAGATGAATTAGACGCTGGGTAGTTGACCTTCATCTTTCTTAACTCCAAAGGAATGACGCCTACGACACCGAATCGCCTTTTGTTTGTTGTGTATGCTCTGTGCTGTCATATCAGCTAGGCGATTCGGTGTCGTAAGCAGCGTTCCTTTGGAGGTATGGGCGCGCATTTGTTTTGGCGTGGGAGCAAGAGTCACCCTACTTGTTCGTTGTTTAGTGTTTACTGTTCCCTGCCGCACTTCATGTTCACGTTTATCTTTCTTGTTTGTCCAGAGCTGTGTTGTCCATGGATGCCATTGTACAAGTCGGGCTGTCTGATTGGCTCAAATTCTGTTAGCTTCTCCCCGATTGGGAGGGAGAGACAGTGGCATTTATCGGTCATCGGTGGTCCGCCTATGATACCAACAAGCTAGAAGGGCCGGTGACACGGCTGATCTGACCTCAGGAATCAACCGCTGTGGCCAAAGTGGCCTTTTTTTTCTTTCTTTGTTTTTTTTTTTTTTTTAAAGTCAGGCCTGGAAATTCACCTCTTCTGTCAACTTAGTGGTGCAGTCCAACAGTATGTATTGCTGCACATATGTGAAGTGTGTGATCAGTGTGCATATCGCTGTGAATGTGCGGTTGTGGAGAAATATGCATAAGGTATGCTTGTTGGTTCGTCTGTCTTGTGTTATGGATATAATGGGTTGTGTAGAACTGTTTGTGTATTGTACACTTGTATTATTATTGTAAGTATTGCTATTATCGTCATTATTGTTTTACAGCATCCAGACCAGCTTTATGTATAGCATGCTGTATATGAATCCCTTGTCATTGTTATTAGCATTAACACTGCTATCACAAAACATCATTAATTCCACACAAACCAGGACGACTCATAAGGCCACGAACATCTGGTAACCACTATACCACCAGTGCGATCTCTGACTGTATTAGAAACAACACAAGAACATTCCAAGTCAGCAGATGCCAGACAGAGCAGTTCAAACAGTCTTTTCTTTTTTTTATTAGCGCAGTAAGAAACTGGAACCACCTTGAGAGAAACATTGTTAAGGACATCATCTATAGAAAGTTTCAAAAGACTGATCGCATCACAACAGCTAACTAACTAGACTGCGCACACCCCCCAAACCGTCGCGATAATGCCTTAAGATGTGGCCACAGCGACGTAATTCTCAGATTCAGATTCAGAATTCTTGGCTGTATTCACACGCCGTGGTTCAAATCTTGCTAGGGCCCAGTGTGAAAGAAGAAAGTTCTTTGTCGTTGCCCGTTGTCGGCGGGGAGGGGGGTGGGGGGTGGGGTGGGTGGGGGGTGGAGGGCGTCGTTGCCCATGGGAGTTTCTAAGTTCAGGGAGGCAGACGAAAGAGCAAAGGAAAGGGTGAAGGCGTGAGTTTTCATTAACGGGATGTGAAATTCATTCACTGCTGTCCATGTATTGTACAGTTCCTTTTGAAGATGAATTCAACGCTTTACTCTGTGTGTGTGTGTGTGTGTGTGTGTGTGTGTGCGCGCGCGTGCGCATGTGTGTGTGTGTGTGTGTGTGTGTGTGTGTGTGTGTTTGATTGAAGAAGAGTTCAGATTTTGCATAGAAGGAATGAACTTGGTGAGGTCCATCCACGCGTCCATCATTTTCCTTCTGTTTGCTACACAGCAGTGGTGTATATGCATGAGTCAGTGGGTGTGTATATGCGTACGTGTGTGTATGCGCGCGCATGTATGTGTACAGTAACATAATCTACTTTCAATTTTAAAAGATATCTGGAATTTCGCTGTGCTCTCACACTGACAAAAATTTATCGTTTCTTTTCTTGTTCTTTTCTTGGTTTTGCAGTGCTTGTGTGTTGTTTTTACATTTGGATCTGGATGTGAATAAAGGCCAGTGTTTCTGACTATTGACGGTGACTGGATCTTTCTCTGACGTCATGGAACCTACCTGTTCTCCCATTCCTTATCATCCCTGTGTCTATGGTGGACTGGTCGACCACTACACAACTGATGGAGTGATTGGCTGATCGATGGATTGCCAGGAGGCGGCATAGTTGACTTAAGTGGCAGTTTGATTTCAACCGGCAATGCCACTTGGGGTTGTTTTTTAATCTCTCTCTCTCTCTCTCTCTCTCTCTCTCTCTCTCTCTCTCTCTCTCTCTCTCTCTCTCTCGTTTCAGTTTCTCTCCTGTTTTCATTGAATCTTGCTGCTGTTTGCTCCATGTGTGATGATGGTGTTAAATGAAGACCACACACAGGCGCTGAGGGCAGGGGGTGTGGGGGGGGTGTGAGGGGGTGGGGTGGGGTGGGGGGGGGTGGGGCTGAGTGCAGGGGGTGAGGGGTGGGGGTGGGGATGAGGGCAAGGGGTGGGGGGTGAGGGCAGGGGGGGTGGGGTGTGGGTGTGGGGTTGGGATGAGGGCAGGGGGTGAGGGGTGGGGGGGTGGGGGTGGGGATGAGGGCAGGGGGTGAGGGGTGGGGGGGGGGGGATGAGGGCAGGGGTGTGGGGGTGGGGATGAGGGCAAGGGGGGGTGGGGGGTGAGGGGGCAGGGGGTGTGGGTGTGGGGTTGGGATGAGGGCAGGGGGTGAGGGGTGGGGATGAGGGCAGGGGTGAGGGGTGGGGATGAGGGCAGGAGGGGTGGGGGTGAGGGCAGGGGGTGTGGGTGTGGGGTTGGGATGAGGGCAGGGGGTGAGGGGTGGGGGATGAGGGCAGGAGGTGAGGGGTGGGGATGAGGGCAGGGGGTGTGGGTGTGGGGTTTGGGATGAGGGCAGGGGGGGAGGGGTGGGGATGAGGGCAGGGGGTGTGGGTGTGGGGTTGGGATGAGGGCAGGGGGTGAGGGGTGGGTGGGGATGAGGGCAGGAGGTGAGGGGGTGGGATGAGGGCAGGGGGTGAGGGTGTGGGGTGTGTGGGGTGGGATGAGGGCAGGGGGTGAGGGGTGGGGGATGAGGGCAGGAGGGTGAGGGGTGGGGATGAGGGCAGAGGGGTGGGGGTGAGGGCAGGGGGTGTGTGGGTGGGGTTGGGATGAGGGCAGGGGGTGAGGGGTGGGGATGAGGGCAGGAGGTGAGGGGGTGGGGATGAGGGCAGGGGGTGGTGGGTGTGGGGTTGGGATGAGGGCAGGGGGTGAGGGGTGGGGATGAGGGCAGGGGGTGTGGGTGTGGGTTGGGATGAGGGCAGGGGGTGAGGGGTGGGGGATGAGGGCAGGGGGGGGTGAGGGGTGGGGATGAGGGCAGGAGGGGTGAGGGCAGGGGGTGTGGGTGTGGGGTTGGGATGAGGGCAGGGGTGAGGGGGTGCGGTTGAGGGCAGGGGGTGTGGGTGGAGGGCAGGGGGGGGTGGGGGGTTGGGATGAGGGGCAGGGGTGAGGGGGGGGATGCGGGTGAGGGGGGGGTGATGGAGGTGGGTGTGGGGGGGGGAGGGGTGGAGTGGATGAGAGTGGGGGGCAGGGGGTGAGGGGTGGGACAGGATCTCTACTTCTCCCTGGGCCAAAATTGGAAAAAAATCACGAAATCTTGGGGGGGGGGGGGGGGGGGGGGGGGGGGGGGGGGGGGGGGGGGGGGGGGGGGGGGGGGAGGGGGGGGGGGGGGGGGTGGGGGGTTGCAAAAAAAAAAAAAATTACCAAATATTCTTGTGCTAGTGGTCCTGTTCCCTCCCCCCCCCCCCCCTTCTCTTCCCCCACCCTCACCAAGCCAATGTTCTCTGGGATGGATGTCATTCGCTGAATGAAAATAATCCCTGTTACAACTCCCCGCCTCCTCTTCTCCCTCCACCTCCAGTCACACCATTCCCTCAACAAGACTGTAGATTTCTGAAAGTAATTTGCCTCTTAAAATATTCCCCCAACCCCCCTCCCCCTCTTGCCACCCCCCCCCATTGCCCCCCCCCCCCACCCCCCCCCCCCCCCCCCCCCCCCCCCCCCCCCCCCCCCCCCCCACCCCCACCCCCACCAACCCCCCCACCCCTCCTTAACCACCTCCCCCCCCGCCCTCCTGGACGTGGACGGAGTAAAATCGCTCTTGGCATATAAACTTACTGTACGACAGACAGTGTGTGTGTGTGTGGTGTGTGTGTTGTAGTGTGTGTGTGCTCATACGTGTGTACGTGCGTCTGTGTGTGAGTGTGTGTGTGCGCGCGCGTATGTGTGTGTGTGTGTGTGTGTGTGTGTGTGTGGTGTGGGTGTCCCGAACGAGGCAAGCTTCGATCTGAATCAGCCTATACGGATCTCCAAGATGAACTAACGGACCCAACCAGTACTCAGGCTCTCAATCGATGCTCAAACTGGTTTCAACGTATTTTTTCAAATCAGTAGCATCCGATTTTATGATGATCTGTATTTTGTGTTGGAATTAAACAAAAGAAAAAAGTTTTTACATTTAAAATTCCGTTCGAAACAACAACAACAACAAACGCTTGAGCATGCTCAAAAATTCAGAGATCCCTATTATTTTTCATCCGGCTTACGATCGAGTTTCCTGGTGGACATGTAGATCAAAGCGAAGTGTTAGTTCGCCTTCGTTTTCCCGGGCATCAAGCTACCACGTGCACGGGGCAGATGACCCCAAACCATGTGACTTATTTGGTCAAGGTCGTCAAGGAGTAGTTATCATTTGGATTTTTTTTTTTTTTTTTTTTTACCCCCCTGCCTAGTTAGCAGTAGCAGGGTTCCAGATTGTATGCTATAACACATGAGCTTAATTACTGGCGGCTTCACTGGACGTTCAACTTGAAAAGGGAAATGTTATTATCAAAGCTAATCATACGCTCAACTGGCCATGGCAGTTCTTATGTCACTTTCTTTCTTTAAAAAAAAAACACTGAAAAAAAGCTGACCAGAAGGGCTCAGGGGAGAACACAGACCTCCACGAGGTTCAAACAAACAAATCTTAGGGTCTGTTGTCCTTCGATTCAGATCATAGCAAACTGAACCTTAGTGGCTTCGTTGTCCTTGGGGAGGCAGGGTCCTCCCCCCTCCCTCTCCCGTACTCTGGCCCAACAGCAGACAAAGAAGCTAAAAAAAGAGTAACGACATGAATGACCATCATGGCGGAAGTTACACTCTTCAAGGGATGGGTATCGTCGCAGGGGCGACAACTGCAGGGAGGGAGAGAGGATGAGGGAGTGTGGGAAGTGAAAGATAGTGTACTGAAGTAGTGTCTGAAACCCCCTTTACCCCTCTCCAACTGGCCCCTGGCAACTGCCCACACCTTCCACATCCCGGTCCCTTCCTACAGGATATGTTCCCCTCCCCCCCCGCCCCCTTCCACGGTCACTGATTTTTTCTTTCTTGGTGGCGGAGGGGGGGGGGGGGGGGGGGGCGGGAGGAGGGAGAGGAGTGGTGGGGAGGGGGGGGGGGGGGGGGGGGGGGGAGTGAGGGGGGGGAGGCGAGGCGCGGGGGAGTTAAGAGAATTGGGGGGGGGAGAGGAGGGTAGCGCCGGGGGAAGTCATTCAATATTGAACTACCAATCATTGCAGGACTAACTGTATGATGCATTTTAATCGATGAAGTGATTTTATTGGTTGAGTGTGAGTGATGGTGAAGAGAAAGACAGAGACAGACAGATAGAAAGAGAAGAGAGAGAGAGAGAGAGAGAGTGTGTGTGTGCGCTGTCTTTGTTGTGGGGTATGTGCCGCGCGCATGCTTGTGACCGAGCGTGGGGAACACGTATATACGCGCTGTTAGACAGGTGGGGATATTTCTATGTGTGTGTATCTATATATCCGATAAGAGCCCCCCCTTCTATCACTAGCTTCTGATCTCTCTCTATTAGGGGTTTGTGTGGGGTGGTGTGTGTGTGTGGTGTGTGTGTGTGTGTGTGTGTGTGTGTGTGCGCATTGGTGTGTGAAGTGAGGCAGTGTGTGTGTGGTGAAGGAGAGGAGTAGTGAGGAGAGGAGGGGTAAAGAGAGGAGAGAGGGGAGTGAGAGGTGAGAGAGAGAGATTTTTAGAGAGAGGAAGAGACGAGAAAAGAACGAGGGTAAGCCAAAGCCAAACACAACCAAAGCGTGTGAAAGTCCCATTTTAATTCCCAGTCACTCAGGCTGCAAACAGTCCCCAATCAGGGGAGGTAAGTGAATGCACAAACTTAACTCCCCTCTGTAGGCGGGCTATCAGAACACGCCACCGCAAGGGTTTAGGTTCTGGCGGCCATCATTCGTTGTGACACCCAGAAATGACAAAAACGAGGAAGACAAATGTTACTTCTATCAATCAAAAAACCACCGGAATACAAAGAGACTAGACCATGCAAAAAAATCCCTCTATATCGCGTGAACACGAAAATATAGTCTTATTTCTTTTCTGTACATCACCACGAGCAAAAACACGGTACGATGAGCCTTTAAAAAAAAAAAATCGATGGCACATTGTAAACAATAATATTTGGCAAACAGATTCAGGTAAAAACTCAAAGCTTAGATTTGTTTTCCCCAATTTACCGAACACCAAGAATGGCGAATAATCCTTCCTCCCCCACCCCTTCTCTCTCTGAAACACTCACCGATGGAAGAAGTTCGGGGACATTGTAAATAGCAGGCGTAGACGGTTGCCAAACAGAGGAGGAAGAAGGGATGGGGCTGTGTGTGTGTGGTGTGTGTGTGTGTGTGTGTCGTGTGTGTGAGACGTAAAGGGAGGTAAAAAGTAGTAAACACGATGAGAGATATTGAAAAAACCAAACGTTAAATTCAGATCTTTCCCGTATGGTCCCTCATTGGAGGGGGACGCCACACAATGTGGAGCTCGTAACGAAAAGCCTCAACGTACATTTGTGGGTCTGGACAAAAACCTTTCATGTACGGATTAAAAAAAAGGAAAAAAAAAAAAAAAAACAAACACAAAACAACCAAAAACCAGCTTGACCACTTGTTCGTAGGTCCGAAGGCAGGGAAAAAAAAACAAAGAGAAAGGTCCGAAATGGGAACAACAAAGAGAAAGTAATTCAAATTTAAATAACGGTGAACCTCTGAATGTCGAAATCCCGAATTCTGGTAGTCTTTTTTTTTTCTTTCACTTCTATGAAATTAATAATACCGGTACAAGAGAGACTTCTTTCTACCGAGAATACAGAGAGAAGTTTGTGAAAGGAAAAGGGGGGGAGGGGGGGGGGAGGGGGGGTGGGGGGGGGGGGGGGAGGATGTGTGTGGATGTGTGTGTGTGTGGGGTGTGTGTGTGTAGATGGTAGTGGTGGTGGTAGTGGCAGGAGTCAAACTATAGCAGTTATTTCACGAACAATGTTGTACGAATTTGTGACGATGAAGAAGAGAGTAGGGCGTTCAGTTACATACACTGTGCCATATACACTGTACAAACAAAAAAACAAAATAAACACATAAAAAACAAACAAACAAGCAACAAAAAACCCCACCAGCACAAAAAATCAAGTTAGGTTAAAAGTCTCTGCTTGAAACGGTGCCCTCCAAATTGTCATATTCGAGCCTGTCATTTGTTTCGCAGATTATTGGGGGTGGGGGGGGGGGGGGGGGGGGGGGGGGGGGGGGCCGGGGGGAAAGAAAAAAAAAAACCAGTAGATCAACATGTTTGTTTT
>JADBJO010005016.1:82500-110000 GCA_016801955.1 Conus betulinus | reverse complement strand
TTTTTTTAGAAATAGCTCAAGAGAACTGTTATTCAAAGCAATCAATCTTTTCATGACACACATCCAAAGCGTTCTTTGCATTACATGTAAGAGAGAGAGAGAGAGAGAGAGAGAGAGAGAGAGAGAGAGAGAGAGAGAGAGAGAGAGAGAGACTGACACTGACATTGACATTTTATTCGTAAAAGGTCATAGCCCCTTGGAAGGGGTGTGTGCATGGAAAAGATATATAAAGTCTCAAGAATTTTTACCTACATGCGCTAAATACAGACTTTTTCTCTTGAATGCTTTGTTCAAATATAGCACAAGCTGCTTAACAATATTCTCATTTGTTGACGACATTAACATAACAAGTTTAAAACAAGCAAGGTTGTTTGAAATATTTGTGTGGAATAAATCGTTCTCTGAGATCACTAAGTTTCTGGGCAAATGAGTACAAAATGAAATTCATCTTCTCTTGACGCGTCGCATAATGGGCAAATAAGATAACAATTCCTTGACTGCCGATAGCGAGAATGACGAACAGACATGTTTAGAAATACTCAAACGAAATTTGGTCATCACACGCTTCCATTCTCTATTAATAACCGTTGACATGTAGCTAGGCATTCCATGTAAACCTTTTATCATTCCTGTAAAAGTCGAATCTGTCCTTATTTGTAATGCGAAAGTCCCAGTCTTGCCATCTACAGTCAATCAGTCTCTCACGAAATGCGTGCATAAAGGCTTTCACATCTCCGACGCCTTGACTAAGCCATACGACTCCAAATCCATATTCATACAATTTTGTTTCGAACGTTCGACACCCAGGTTTTCTTCTTTCTACATTCCTGTTCTAATAAACATTCTGTTTGCCCTGTAAAGTAGTCTTTGAACTCCATCTGAGAGAGAGAGAGAGAGAGAGAGAGAGAGAGAGAGAGAGAGAGAGGGTGAGAGAGAGAGAGAGAGAGAGAGAGACAGAGAGAGACACACAGAGACAGAGAGAGAGGAAGACAGACAGCGACAGACAGACAGACAGACAGACAGACAGACAGACAGACAGACAGACAGACAGACAGACAGAGTACCTTGAGATAAGTGTAGAGAGGGTGCTCGTTCTCCCCATTCACCTCCACCTTCTCGGTCAAGGGGAAGGCGGGCTGGAAGCCGTTGCCCCGGACGACGTACTTCAGACTATTGAGGATTTCCGTTCCGTTTCCGCCGCCCGGCTCTTGCTGTCACGTTGGGAACCAGGAGACAATGAGCCTGTATGAGGTCAAGGTGCGTGCGCGCGCGCGCATGTGTGTGTGTGTGTGTGTGTGTGTGTGTGTGTGTGTGGGTGTGTGAGAGGAGAGAGACAGAGAGAGAGAGAGAGAGAGAGAGAGAGAGTGTGTGTGTGTATGTGTGTAGGGGAATGGATGGGAGGTAGACAAGCGTGAGTGAGTGTATGTCTTCGTGTGTGCGTGCATCCATGATGTCATGTGTGTTGTTGTTGCATGCACGCTAACGACAGAGAGACAGAGAGAGAGAGAGAGAGGAGAGGGGGGGGGGGGGGGGCAGAGGGAGAGGGAGAGGGAGGAGACAGACGAACAGAGAGAGAGAGAGAGAGAGAGAGAGTGATAGACAGCCAGACTTACAGTCAGACAGAGACAGACAAAAACAGAGAGATATAGACTTAGGTGATTTATTCATGTAGAAGACCGAAAGCTCCACCCCCTCCCCCCCCAAAAAAAAAAAAAAAAAAAAAAAAAAAAAAGAGAAAAAAAAAAATGTGAGGGGACTCTATGCTTCTTTCAGCGCGATTTCGACAAAAGCTCTCCTGATGTCTACATCCACCCACAGGTCAGAGTGCGTCCTATGACACTCACCTACTGTGACTGTCACCTACTGTGACCGTCGCCTACTGTCACCTCCCATGACCGTCACCTACTGTGACCGTCACCTACTGTGACCGTCACCTACTGTGACCGTCACCTACTGTGACCTGCTGTCGCCTACTGTGATTGTCGCCTACTGTCACCCACTGTGACAGTCACCTACTGTGAGCTACTGTGACCTGCTGTCGCCTACTGTGATTGTCGCCTACTGTCACCCCACTGTGACCGTCACCTACTGTGACCTACTGTGACCTGCTGTCGCCTACTGTGATTGTCGCCTACTGTCACCCACTGTGACCGTTACCTACTGTGAGCTACTGTGACTTGTCACCTGTGACCGTCACCTACTCTGACCGTCACCTACTGTGACCGTCACCTAGTGTGACCGTCACCTAGTGTGACCGTCCTCCTACAGTGACCTACTGTGACCTGCTGTCACCTACTGTGACTGTTACCTACTGTCACCTACCGTGACTGTCACCTTCTGTGACGGTCACCTACTGTCACCTACTATGAAAGTCGACCTACTGTCACCTACCGTGACCGTCACCTAATGTGACCGTCACCTACTGTGACCTACTACTGTGACCTGTTGTCACCTACTGTGGCTGTCGCCTACTGTCACCCACTGTGGCCATCACCTACGGTGACTGTCATCTACTGTCACCCACTGTGACCGTCAACTACTGTCACCTACTGCGACTGTCATCTACTGTCACCTCCCGTGACCGTCACCTACTGTGACCTACTGTGACTGTCGCCCACTGTCACTAACTATCACCTGTTGTCACCTACTATCACTGACCGTGCCTCTCACCCACTGTCACCCCACTGTGACCGTCACCTACTGTGACCTACTGTGACTGTCGCCCCACTGTCACTAACTATCACCTGTTGTCACCTACTATCACTGACCGTGCGTCTCACCCCACTGTCACACTGTGACCGTCACCTACTGTGACCTACTGTGACTGTCGCCCACTGTCACTAACTATCACCTGTTGTCCACCTACTATCACTGACCGTGCCTCTCACCCACTGTCACCCACTGTGACCGTCACCTACTGTGACCTACTGTGACTGTCGCCCACTGTCACTAACTATCACCTGTTGTCACCTACTATCACTGACCGTGCCTCTCACCCACTGTCACCCACTGTGACCGTCACCTACTGTGACCTACTGTGACTGTGCCCACTGTCACTAACTATCACCTGTTGTCACCTACTATCACTGACCGTGCCTCTCACCCACTGTCACCCACTGTGACCGTCACCTACTGTGACCTACTGTGACTGTTGCCCCTGTCACTAACTATCACCTGTTGTCACCTACTATCACTGACCGTGCCTCTCACCCACTGTCACCCACTGTGACCGTCACCTACTGTGACCTACTGTGACTGTCGCCCACTGTCACTAACTATCACCTGTTGTCACCTACTATCACTGACCGTGCCTCTCACCCACTGTCACCCACTGTGACCGTCACCTACTGTGACCTACTGTGACTGTCGCCCACTGTCACTAACTATCACCTGTTGTCACCTACTATCACTGACCGTGCCTCTCACCCACTGTCACCCACTGTGACCGTCACCTACTGTGACCTACTGTGACTGTCGCCCACTGTCACTAACTATCACCTGTTGTCACCTACTATCACTGACCGTGCCTCTCACCCACTGTGACCGTCACCTACTGTGACCTACTGTGACTGTCGCCCACTGTCACTAACTATTACCTGTTGTCACCTACTGTCACGTACCGTGACTGTCACCCACTGTCACCCACTGTGACCGTCACCTACTGCCAACGACTATCACCTATTGTCACCTACCGTCACCAACCGTGACTGTCACTGCCACCAACTGCGACCGTCACCTATTGTAACCTACTGTGACCGTCACCTACTGTCACCTACTATCCCTATTGCCACCTACCGTCACCTATCGTAACTGTCACTGCCACCCACTGTGACCGTCACCTATTCTCACCTACCGTGACCGTCAGCTATTGTCACCCAATGTGACTATCACCTACTGTCACCTACTGTGACTGTCACCTACTGTAACCTGCTGTGACCTTCTGTGACATACCGTAACCGTCGCCTACTGTCACCAACTATGACTGTCACCTACAGTCACCTACTGTCACGTACCGTCACCTACTGTCAGCCACTATGACTATCACCTACTGTCACCCACTGTGAATGTCACCCACCGTGACCTACTGTCGCGGACTGTGGCTATCACCTATTATCACGTACTGTCATAGACCATGACCGTCACCTACTGTCAGTACTGTGAACGTCACCTACTGTCCCCCACGGTCACCTGCTATGACTGTGACCTAATGTCACTTACTGCGACTGTCACCTACTGTGACCGTCACCTACTGTGGCCGTCACTACTGTCACCTACTGACTATCACCTACTGTCACCTACTGTAACTGTCACCTACTGTCATCCACTGTGACTGTCACCTACTGTGACCGTCACCTACTGTGACCGTCTCCTACTGTGACCTATGTGACCTGCTGTCACCTACTGTGACTGTCGCCCTACTGTCACCCACTGTGACCGTCACCTACTGTGACCGTCACTCTACTGTCACCTACTGTGACCGTCACCTACTGTCACCTACTGTGACGTCACCTACTGTCACATACTGTGACCTACATCGAACGTCACCCACTGTCACCCACTGTGATTATTACCTGCTGTCACCTACTGTGACCGTCACCCACTGTCACCTACTGTCACCTGCCTCCTGTTGACCTACTGTGACTGTCACCTACTATCACCTACTATAACTATCACCTACTGTCAACTACTGTCACCTACTGTGACTATCACTATCACCTACTGTGACCGTCACCTACTGTCAACTACTGTCGCCTACTGTGACTAGTCACCTACTGTCACCTACTGTGACTGTCACCTACTGTCACCGAATGTGACCGTCACCTACTGTCACCTACTGTGACCGTCACCTGTCCCCTACTGTCACCGACCTTGCCGAACTGGTTGCAGGGGACCCCGAGGATGTGGAAGTTCTTGAAGTCGGTCTGGAGTGCATTCATACTGTGGTACTGGTGGGTGGACCCTCAGAATCCCGCCACGTTCACCACCAGAAGAACCTGAAACAGCCCCCCTCCCCGTCACCAGCCACCGACACCCAGGGTATGGACCTAGAGAGAGAGAGGAGAGAGAGAGAGAGAGAGAGAGAGAGAGAGAGAGAGAGAGAGAGAGACAGACAGAGACACAGACAGACAGACAGATCAGACAGACGACAGACAGACAGACAGACACGACAGAGAGAGAGAGAGACACAGAGAGACACAGAAAGAGAGGAGAAAGAGAGACTGAGAGAGAGATAGACACAGAGACCCAGGTGAACAGAGGGAAGGAGAGAGAGAGAGAGAGAGAGAGAGAGAGAGAGAGAGAGAGAGAGAGAGAGAGAGAGAGAGAGAGAGAGAGAGGAACAAAATTAACGTAAATAGTCGTAGGAGAAATGGTTAATGACTATGTAACTATAGATAAATAAACGAATAAAGTAAATACGAGCAACTAGGTGAAATGAAATAAGAAACTGATCAATGAGAAAAGAGGCCAACAGTCAATTTAAGACGACCTGGAAGACAATGACACAGGAGAAGAAATAGTCATCTGATACACAATTGTAAGCCATCACTTCCCTGTGCGGTCCCTATCCACCAATAAAGCAGAAAAGTAGAACAATACGATGTTTTGTTTTTGTTTTTCTTCCATCTTTAAATTGTTTATTTCTCTTCCTAGCTGACCTAATAAACTTTTTTTTTTCTGCCAATGAACTGCGTAAACATTTTTTTTTATTTGTTTTTGAGTGTGCGCAGTTCTGACAATATCATAATGGATACCCCCCCCCCCCGAAAAAAAAATTGAAAAAAGAAAAAAAAAAAAAAAAAAAAGTAAAACGAAAAACAAAACACATTCCAAAAAAAAAAAAAAAAAAAAAAAAGAAAAAGAGAAGAAAAAAGAAAGAGAATAGACAAGCAAGGGTAGATCCAGAGAGCAGCAGCTTTATTCTGCCCCAGAGACAGTAGGAGTGGGTGTGCTCAGTCATATGGGGATGTGGGTATGTCAGACTGGATTGGACACACTCTCAGGAAGCCAGCATCCAGCACCGCACACCAAGCCCTGACATGGAACCCGCAGGGGAAAAGGAAGAGAGGCCGACCTCGCAGCAGCTGGAGGTCAGACACTGAGGCAGGGAATGGATGGGAGGTAGACAAGCGTGAGTGAGTGTATGTCTTCGTGTGTGCATGCATCCATGATGTCATGTGTGTTGTTGTGGCATGCACGCTAACGACAGAGAGACAGAGAGAGAGAGAGGGGGGGGGGGGGGGGCAGAGGGAGAGGGAGGAGAGATAGACGAACAGAGAGAGAGAGAGAGAGAGAGTGACAGACAGCCAGACTTACAGTCAGACAGAGACAGAGACAAAAACAGAGAGATATAGACTTAGGTGATTTATTCATGTAGAAGACCGAAAGCTCTCCCCCCCCCCCCCTCCCCCCCCCAAAAAAAGAAAAAAAAAAAAAAAAAAAAAAAAAAAAAATATGTGAGGGGGACTCTATGCTTCTTTCAGTGCGATTTCGACAAAGCTCTACTGATATCTACATCCACCCACAGGTCAGAGAGCGTCCTATGACACTCACCTACTGTGACTATCACCTACTGTCACCTACTGTGACCGTCGCCTACTGTCACCTCCCGTGACCGTCACCTACTGTGACCGTCACCTACTGTGACCGTCACCTACTGTGACCGTCACCTACTGTGACCGTTCACCTACTGTGATTTATTCCAGAAAGGGTCAGAGTCTCAGCTGATGGGACTAAGTAACAAAGAATCCAAGGTAATTCATACATGCAAAGAACATGTCTATAGTATACGCACATGTTCCGACATGCCAACATCACTTCTCATGAAGGTTTTACACACACACACACACACACACACACACACACACACACACACACACACACACACACACACACACAGAGAGAGAGAGAGAGAGAGAGAGAGAGAGGAGAGAGAGAGAGAGAGAGAGAGAGAGAGAGAGAGAGAGGAGCAGGCAGGTAAAGAGGCAGGGGACCAACTGGACAGGTATTCAGCGAGCAGCCCAGAACTGAGCGCGATGGCGGAGTGTGTGTCGATGGCCTATGCTCACCCTTGAGCTATGGGCCTAGGTAAGTAAGTAAGAGGGAGTAGGAGTGGGCGTGCTCAGTCATATGGGGATGTGGGTATGTCAGACATCACCATTTCTTCGACTGAAAGCAAAGGAGTTTTGGACCAGTGTACAACACAGATGTTATGTGACTTGTGTTTGCGTGAATTGTCCAGATTGTGGAGTAGTCATCTCTGACCTATCTTTCTTTTATTCTATTTTATTTTTTAATTGTCGGCTGCCTGTTTCTGCCAGCATCACTAGAAGGTCCAGCTCCTCTGGCTATCTGGAATAATGAAAGTGTCCAAAATCAGAGGACCTCAACATGGCACTCCCTCCCATATCAACCTCTACTTTCTCCCTACTGTTGATTTGGAATAATGAAAGTGTCCAACATCAGAGAAACCAATGGCACCCCCCCCCCCCCCCCCCCCACTTTCTCTCTACTGTTGGTTTGTATGTAATGAAAGTGTCTAATATCAGAAGAACCAACGACTTCCCCCCCCCCCCCCCCTCCTCCACCTCTCCCTACTGTTGATTTGGAACAATAAAAGTGTCCAACATCAGATGAACCAAATGCACCCTCCTACCCCTCCCCCTCTCCCTACTGTTGATTTGTAAGAATAGGAGTGTTCAATATTAACAGACTAGTTACAAGGCCCCCTGTTTCCAGCTGTTAATTTGGAATGATGGGAGTGTTTCGATATCATTAGACCAGTAACAGCCTCTCCTCCTCACTGGTTCTGTATGATAACAGGAGTCACCAGTATCACTAGACCAGTGACAAATTCTCCTCCTCCTGACCTCTGATCTTTAACACCAGAAGCTTTCAAGGCCAGTCTAAAATTCAAACCTTAACGGGGGGACAAGAAAAAAGGTCAAAGTCTAACTCATTGGCAAGGAAAGAAATGACGACAATTCCAGCTTTGAAGGCAAACTGGAAATAAGTCTAATGAAACTCCGCTTTTGGGGAAGGGGGGAGGGGGAGGGGGGTATGTGTGGGAGTTGTTGTTAACATCGAAGTTCGGTTTTAAAAACCACTGAACACAAGTGTGCACGCCTCATTCCCATGTTGCTTATTTCTGTAAAGACAACACAGAACTGCTGATACAGAGGGCAACGGATTTGGGGGCAAAAAGGACAACGAAATTTATGAAACTTTTTGAAGATTTTTGTGAGCATGAAGAAATAAATGCCATGCCAGACTGCTGTAATTCAAGCAAGCAGATCAGCAGCTTATTCAAAAAAGATAGGTAGATAGATAGATAGACAGACAGACAGATAGATAGATAGATAGATACAAATAGATAGATAGATAGATAGATAGATAGATAGATAGATAGAAGATAGATAGAGAGAGAGATATGAATGGATGGGTGGGTGGGTGGATGGATGGATGGGTTGGTGGATGGTGGGTGGGTGGGTGGGTGGGTGGGATGGATGGATGGATGGATGGATGGATAGATAGATAGATAGATAGATAGATAGATAGATGAATAGATAGACAGATAGATGAAATAGACACTAGTTAATGCAGAGAATGCAGAGAGAGAGAGAGAGAGAGAGAGAGAGAGAGAGAGAGAGAGAGAGAGAGAGAGAGAGAGAGCTGATTCATCATAAGTAGCAATGCTACATTTGAAACTGTGTCCATGAATGGGCCGTGCTGAAACACATTTGATCAAGAAGCTCAGGTACGCACAAGACGTTCCATTCTTAGAAGCCATAGTCCCTAAAGAGCGACTGCACGGAAAAAAACGTATCACGATCGCGACATAGCTTTACTGAAACAGGGGTTCGTATATAGTTGCTTTTTCCCTAACACTCAGTAGCTGTTTGTTGGGAGTGATGGTAGTAACATAAACGAAAGCTGCAATTACTTTGGTTTTTGTTTGTGTGTGTTTTTTTTTGAATATCTTTTAATTTTGAACACGAAGAAGGATGAACTTTTCTGCACGCAGTATCCGAGAGAGCGAACATTAAAACCAGGTCTATAAAGGCAAGACCTTTTTTACACACATTATCCTGTCTAATGTTTTCCACAATATTTTTCAAGATGCATCCGCGTGCACATTTCTTTTTTTCTCTCACAGAGATAACGATCACCCTAACTTATTCCAGAAAGGGACAGAGTCTCAGCTGATGGGGACTAAGTAACAAAGAATCCAAGGTAATTCATTACATACAAAGAACATGTCTATAGTATACGCACATGTTCCGACATGCCACATCACTTCTCACGAAGGTTTTTACGCGTGCATACACACACACACACACACACACACACACACACACACACACACACACACACACACACACACACACACACACACACACACAAGAGAGAGAGAGAGAGAGAGAGAGAGAGAGAGAGAGAGAGAGAGAGAGAGAGAGAGAGCAACTATCTTTTCCATTTAGGAACGGTAAGAGTCGGCCTGTATCAGTGTGGAAAGAAGCCTTGCAGGTTGTAACTATTCACCGCACAAATTAAGACAAAACGAAATCAGATGCACTGAAATAACATAATTCAAAGACTGAGTGAAAGAGCAGTTTGGTTCACCTTCGTTTGTGAGCATGAAACTCCTCAAGCTTTTCTGTTGATGTCATACGACCAGACAAGCTGAACCAACCGGCAGGCATTCTGTCCGTTGTGGACGGAGAACAAGGGAAGACAACTCCGCCACTACCCCCATACGGCGGTACAATCTATCAGTTAAAGTCTTTGACAGATTTTGTAAAGGTAGGGTTGGGGATTCTGATGAGGGTTCTTGTTTGCGTTCGGGTTAGGTTCAGAGAAGGTTCAGGGATAAGGTTAGAGTCAGGTCAAGGTTTGGACCATGCTTTCCTAAGTTCTCTACTCGACGATGACATCTCAATGTCTTAAGTTTGGAGGCCCTATTCGTGTCCTTGTCACTGACTACATCTTTCACAAAGGGAAGCATAGTTTCTCCGTGAAAACGCTAGTTCATCAATCAGGGTGGGGGGTGGGCGGAGGGGCGATGAGGCCGGGTGGGGCTGGGGCTGAGGTTAGGGCCTCTAAACTAGGACTTCGTCCGTCCCATCCCTCATGCATACCTAGGCCACAAAACCAACCTGTCACCCAACAACTCAGATCCAGTTGAACTGCACTTTCATCCCACTCTGATCGCCGGTGACGGCCTCACCTGATTGGCGTAGCGGGAGAGGTTCACCATTTTCTCCTTGTGGACGTCCATCAAGCTGAAGTCATAGACAGACTGCTCGCTGAAGTCCGACTGGTAGCACAGCGTCTTGCGGCTGGCGCGTGCTGGCCACGCGTGCAACAGCACAACCAGCAGCGCCACCGCGGGCACCCAGCCCTCCCAAAAGCGAATCATTTTTCCTCACCCCTTCTGAAGAGCGAAACGAGGTCCAGCGGTTTTATAGGCCTGCTTTCGTAAGAGACTTTCGTAAGTCTGTGGCTGGGCTCTTGATGGTGTTGTAAGTTGTTCTTAGTGGCTGGAGGAAAGGACCCGGCAACACTCAGGCTAAGACTACAGAGACGACTGCTAAGAGGGCGTAACGATTGCAATCTCTTTCGTAAGAGGCTTTTGCAAGACGGTTCGTCTGCTCATGATGGCGTTGTAAGTTGTTCTTAGTGGCTGGGGGAAAGGATCCAGCAACACTCAGGCTAAGACCACAAAGACGATTGCTAAGGGGACGTTACGATTGCAACCACGGAGGAAATGATGATGAAGATGGCAGTGATGATACTGATGACGATGGTAAGGCCACGGACTTTTAAAAAAATGTCGTTTCTGGAACTGTAAACTGAAACTCCACAGATTCATCACAGACCTCTTGCAGGAAGAATGGACCATAGTCCATCAAGGACCTGTGGGAAGAGAAATTCAAACCGTCAACGAATTGAAATCCGTCCAGACCGGAAGAAATCTCGTCTATCTGTCTGTACAGAAGAAACAGTGTTGTGAAGATGACAAACTACCCATATCAGTCACCTTAAACACACACACACACACACACACACACACACACACACACACACACACACACACCCGCCGCTGCCCCCCCCCCTCACGTCTTCAAAGCTGAGGAAGCTCCACGATGCCATACCGTGACGGCAGTCACTCAGCTGTAAACGTCTCATTGTGTGTTGGATCTTAAAGCACAAACAGTTTACGTAGATTTTGTGAACACCTGGCTCCACGATGTTCCACCTGATGTACTTTCTATTTTCACTATTACTTAAAGAAAGAAAAAGAAGAGAGAAAAAAAAAGAGAAAGAAACAGCATAATTTTTTTGATGTAATCTAACTTGAAACTGGCTGGCTGATATTTCAGATCGATCTTTCAGTGACAGAGTATGGATTGATTTTCTTCGGGTTTTGAGCTTTTTTTTTTTTTCTTCTTCTTGTTCTTTTCTTTTGTTCCCCCCTTTTGGGGTGGGGGGTGGGGGTAGGGGTGGGGTGGGGTCGGGTGGGGTGGGTGGGGTCAGTCATAGTATGCTGATGTGTAGTTAGTTCCGTTTTAATCAGCTGGTACCCTGCTACGGCCCACGCAGTCGGCTGAGCTATAAACGTCATGACTCGACATAATGAAGAAGAATGATCGCACGAAGGAAGAGGAGGAATTGAAGGGGGTAGGGGGGGGGGGGGGGGGGGGGGGGGGGGGGGGAACAAGGAGGATCATATTATGAGAAGGAACGAGGGAAATAGCAACAAAGTAAAGACAGGAAGAAAGCCGAAGAGCAGGGATAAAGATGCTAGGCCGAGAGAGAGAGAGAGAGAGAGAGAGAGAGAGAGAGAGAGAGAGAGAGAGAGAGAGAGAGAGAGAGAGAGATCTGATTTAATTCTAGGCTGGAGACAGACAGACAGACAGACAGACGACAGATAGACAGAGAGAGAGAGAGAGAGAGAGAGAGAGAGAGAGAGAGAGGGGGAGAGAGATGATTTAATTCTAGGCCGGAGACAGACAGACAGACAGACAGACAGACAGACAGACAGAACAGAGAGAGAGAGAGAGAGAGAGAGAGAGAGAGAGAGAGAGAGAGAGAGAGAGATCTGATTTAATTCTAGGCCGGAGACAGAGAGAGAGAGAGAGAGAGAAGAGAGAGAGAGAGAGAGAGAGAGAGAGAGAGAGAGAGAGAGTCTGATTTAATTCTAGGCCGGAGACAGACAGACCAGACAGACACACAGACAGACAGAAGAGAAAGAGAGAGAGAGAGATTGAGAGAGAGAGAGAGTGAGAGAGAGACAGAGACACGAGAGAGAGAGAGAGAGAGAGAGAGAGCAGACAGAGACAGAGACAGAGAGACATAGAGTTCAGAGAGGAGAGAGAGAGAGAGAGAGAGAGAGAGATCTGGTTTCTTGAGCTGAGCTGGACAGTGGGGACGGAGGGAGAGGAGAACAGGGGTGGAGGAAGGTTTAAAACCACGCCACCATACTTGCTGCGTGTTCAATGTTGTAAGGTCTCTGTGACCTATTGTTCCTTCAGAGTAAGCCGGCGACTGCAAAAGGAGAAAGAGAGAGTACCGTGTCAACTGGCCAGACTAGTGTAATAGCTGGGGACTGAAAGCCCCTCTAATGGAACACAAGGCGCATGCACCAAACAGCGCGCGCACGCACACAAACATGATTCTCTCCTCACTTCCACTCTCTCTCTCTCTCGGATCCGAGGAGACTCTCTCGAGTCCTCTCGCTCAGTCACTCAGACCTTACCTTGTAGTCCAGAGAGTTCGAGCTTTCTTCCCTCCAGCCAGAGTTCCACAGAGCATTCCGCCTCCTCCTCCTTACCACCATCAAAGCCGCTCGGGTTTGCTGAACAGTGACACAGACCTGCGAGAAAGGTTAAACCACGCCACATACTGGCGCCGTCCATCTTCTTACCAACCTTCCCATTGTCCTCCGTACTATTCCTCCACCCCACTATTCCTCCGCCTTCTTCTCCTTCTTTTCCACTCTCCCCTCGCCTCCCCTTTCCTCCTCACGCTACCCGCACAAAAGTCCCGCTCGATTCGTCATCATCATCATCAAACCATCATCAAACCATCCGCCAACCACCGCCATCACCACACAAACACCATCGCTCTCTCTCTCATCATCTTTCCCTCCAGCTCAAATTTCCACAGCATCCTCCCTCCTCCTCCTTATCATCACCACCGTCATCGTCGTCGTCGTCGTCGTCGTCAGGCCAGCAGCTAGCAAGGACTGTTTTGGCTTATTCTTATTTTTAACTGCTAATCTTTAGAGAGAAAGAAAGAAAGAAGAAGAAAGAAAGAAAAAAGCAACCATTTATTTTGTCTTTGTTCCATCTTCCATTCCTACTTCTCCACCTCTTATTCCTCCTCCTTCTTCTCCTTCTTTTCCTCCTCCTCCTTCCCCTCGCCGTCGTCGTCCTCGTCATTGTCGTGGTCGTAGTCGTCATCATCATCATCACCATCATCATCACACATCACCATCACCATCATCATCAACATCATCACCATCACCATCATCAACACCATCATCATCATCATCATCATCATCACCATCATCATCGTCATCACCATCACCATCATCATCACCATCATCATCATTTCCCCATTCTCTGCCTTCCTATCCCTGTCTCAGAGAGAGAACCAACTCATCCTGAGCACCGCCCCACAGAGTCGCAGCCACCTCTCCACACCACTTGACTCCTGAAGGACGTCGACCAGACACGGGGCTGTGGGACTGAGCGCTCACTGTCACACGCTTTCCATTGGGCCACTTTGCCCCGTCCGCGGCCACTTCCGTCTGACCCCGGAGGCCACTTCCGTCTGACCCTGGTGCTTTTTACTGTAGCAGGCTCTTTCGCAACGTTGACAGATTGTGTAGCGCCGCACCGTGAACAGTTGTGAGGACACATTGCAATCGTTTTATTTTCTTTGTTTCTTGCTTGCTTGATCTCTCTCTCTCTCTTTTTTTTTAAAACGTTTCCTTTCTTTCTTTTTTTTTTTTTTCTTTCTTTTTTTTTTTTTTCTTTCTGTTTTGTCCCCCTCCTTTCTCTTTGAACTTTTTTTTGGAGGGGGAGGGGGATTTGAAGTCTGTGTGTGTGTGTGTGTGTGTGTGTGTGTGTGTGTGTGGTGTGTGTGTGTGTGTGTGCGTGCGTGCATGCGAGCGTTCGTGTGTTGTGTGTGTGTGTGTGTGTGTGTGTGTGTGTGTGTGTGTGTGTGTGTGTGTGTGTAAGTAGTGTGTGTGTGTGTGTGTGTATGTGTGTGTGTGTGTGTGTGTGTGTGTGTGTGTGTGTGTGTGCGCGCGCGCGCGCGCGCGCACGTGGGTGTGTACATCATCCAATGACACAGGGGACAAACAAACAGGAGGCAAACCTTTCGGAAACCACGCATCCCTGTGTGGACATAGCCTAGCTTTAACAGCAGCTACAGTCGTCAATCTGCCAGAGACGTTGGTGGCCCTGACAGCGCGTGAATACCGACCATTGCATGCACCAATCGGGAAGCCCTATATTTAGGGCGCATTGCAAAAGATGATAGTGATACAACATCAGATTAGACTTCTACCACGACCTTTAGCTGGTGGAATTTTAACGGGATGGAGGGAGGGGGGGGGGGGGGGGGGAGGGCGGGGGGGGGGTTGGGGGGGGGGGGGGGGGGGGGGGGGGGGGGGGGGGGGGGGGGGGGGGAAGCAACAAGTAAATGGAAGCTGAATCACAGACCAGACAAGGTTGTTCACACATCATCTCTGTGTTTCTCCTCTCCCCTCTTTTATTCATGTGTTCAGATAATGTCTGACTCCCAGATTCGTCAAACTGTGTACAGTTTCTTCTTGCGATTGCCATCCTACCCGATGAAACCGCACCTCGCCCGGTTAGACGTTCGAGAGTCTTACAGAAGTGGACCATTTGTGCCCGCTCACTCAAGGGACAGAACTCCTGACATTGAGTGTCCTCGCTAGTTAGCCTCCCTTTGAAAGATCGCTTCTTTCTGTGAAACCTAAGACCGACGGAATTACACTAGTCGGGCTACGTCAAAGTTTTGGATGGATTGACGCATTTTGTAAAACATTTAGGGTGTTTCGTTGGAATTTTCACTCTGATCTTTGACGAAATGAAAAGACGAGAGGGGAGAAAAAGGGGAAACATGTATGAGTGGAGGGCGGTCAACAAGCCGTGTTGAAAGGAGGGGGGCCCCCAAAGGCGATTCGGGTTTGATGGGTGAGACACGAGCACAGGTGCCGATGGAGGGAGGGGCCAAGGGTCATCCAGCCACTGACAGCTACTTCTTAGAACACATGGGAAACAAAACAGTGCCGAAGAGAATGGAGAGAATACCCAATAAAAGACTCAAACACCTGTCAACATTGCAACATTTAGTAACCACTCACTCAGTAGGAAAGAAAAGATGGAAGAAATACGTGTGGGAGAAGAAGAGGCAGAATTCAGACCGAAAAGGGGTGTACCTGAACAGGTCTTCAAGGTCGGTGCCGTTAGGAAATCAATTGATCAGGCGTGGATGGATCACTGGTGAAAGGGGAGCAAACAACCATCAGACACCGCCAGCCAAAATTTTTATTTTGGGAAAGTTACATCCCTTTGATTGTCAACCTCAAGATGTGCCAAGCACTGGTGATGATGACGACGGTGTTTTAGATTCAGCGTTTGCGTGGAGTACTTGTTTCACATGCGGCTATCGGGAGGGCGTCAGCCAGGCACCGATTGGTTGAACACACACACACACACACACACACATACACAGAGCAAACCTATGCACCTTCACCCTGGGATGGGGGTGGGGGGCGGGGGTGCAAAAAGCAGCAACCCAACTCATTCTCTACAGAGTATGAACCTAAAATACATTACAACGCACTAATGAACAGTAGGCCTAACTGCAGATTCAGTTTCTTTGTCGACTGAAAAAAAAAAAAAAGAGAGACGAAGTCTAAACACCCTTTCTACTCTGAACACAAATATCTAAGATCGTTTCCGAGTTATTTCAACAGTATCATGACAAAAGTACTCCCTGTTTTGACAACAGTATCATGACAAAAGTACTCCCTGTTGCCGATGACAACAGTATCGTGACAAAAGTACTCCCTATTGCCGACGACAACACTATCATGACAAAAGTACTCCCTGTTGCCGATGACATCGATGTCGTTGCCTCAGATCGTCTGCACGAAGAGGAACCGGAAAGCGGATTAGATTATTCATAGGTCACAGGTTCAACCAATCGGTGTCTGGCTGACGCCCTCCCGATAGCCGCAAGTCTTGTTTCAGTTGTCTTACAAATCTGTGTGCAGTCCATTGGCTGTAAACACACTCTCAGATTTATTTATTTGAAGTTCATTCCGCCAAGACCCGACATTCCAATTGACCATGAGACCCGATTGTCTTCACTCATTTCTCTGAAATAGTTCCGTCGGCCGTATTACGGTAGGTGGATAATGGCGTTAAACGTGAATGGAGCAAAGGCTGATAATCATTTGTGCTTGCATAAGTTCGCCTGCCACCTGGAAGGGCTGTCATTGTAGTTACCGGTAGCGTAAGGCAGGTCCCGCAACTCCTGCTCCAGCCTTAGGAACAGGCCAAAAAAAGTACGTCTGCTGTGACACTTGTTGGTATGTGACCTTTGAACCTGAATGTAGTGAACTAGTTTTAAAGTCAGATAGATAATATATAGAAAAAGGCTGGCTGTTGTTACTGTAGACACATTGTGAGATATTCCATGGCGGGACAGAATTATTCATAAATAATTTATAAATTAAGTGTTTAGTGTTGTTCAGTCGGGTGTTGAAATGCAAAATCAATACGAGCACACTGACATAATTGTCAAACCGCCAAACACTGTGCAAAAATTGTTAAGACGTTGGCTAAAGGCCTGGTTTCAACTGACTGAAGAACCCGTGAAATAATGATCGGTGTGGTCGCACTGAGACGAGGCCCAGTAAGACGAAATCCTCTCAGAGATCGACGATCCCAATCGGACAATGCCATGCGCCTCGTTGAGACATGAAGAGACGGCGTGGACGATTCTCTCTCTCTGTGTGTCTCTCTCTCTGTGTGTGTGTGTGAACGTTGAGACGGAATCCGTTGAGACATCAGTCGTGGAAAAAGATGACGATTGCCGTTTATTCTTTCTCTCCATCTCATTCTGTGAAACACATTCTGTTGAAATGACTCTTCTCTGTCTTCTGCCCCCCCCCCCCCCCCCCCTCACATTTTGTGTGTATGTGTGTGTGTGTGTGTGTGTGTGTGCGCTGCGCGCGCGCGTTTTGTGTGTGTGTATGTGTGTGTGTGTGTGTGTGAGAGAGAGAGAGAGAGAGAGAGAGAGATCCAGACAGACAGATTCACTCTCTGCCACCCTCTAGCTAAAGTTGAACAACAAAGCCAAGAACGAGATTGACAGGAAATGTGATTTTCAGCTAGCGGGGCCTCGCCTAATTGATTGCGCTTTAGCCAACAAAGATTATTTTTGTCCCAACAGTGGACATGATTGGGATAGACGATGGTTGGAATTGTAACTGGCTTGGTGGCGAAACCAGGGGGATAACCATCAGACCCTGCCACTTCGAATCTCATTCTGATAGCGCTGAAGAAACTGACGTAGGCTGTCAGCATTGTTTTTTTTAATGACGTAATTTTTAAAAGACGTAAGCTTTCAACACAAAAGGGACAAAAAATGACGTAGATCTAACGTGTTGTCGGTCTGTTGGTATCGGGGTTCCCCCCCCCCCTTCCCCCTCCCCCCACTCCCCTGAGACGGTCACATCATTCTTATCTACTAGGGCCTAGCTTATAATCATCTTGGGCCGGGTGTTGACGTTAAACCTGATAGATTGAGACTAAGACAGATACTGGTTTGGCTGCCAAACGTCTTTTACTTTACGATGACTGGGAATTCTAGCGTATTTGTCAAATATTGCAACCGTTCTAAATCGTGGGTGATGAACCTTGAGAAATAGCCGGTCGTTTCAAGACTTTTATTTCTCAGTTACTTGCAAAATGAGGCGACTGCTAGGGGCAATGTAAAGACTTTTAAAAAAGTTGAAGTAATTCATCCGCTAAACATGAACAAACGAATCACAAAACAAAACACAACGCGTTTCGACCTTTTAGGCTTTCTTCGGGCAAGACAAATCATTCAACGCCTATCTTTCACCTGATTTGACGAGATAAGGGGTCGCTCGTTCTTCATTTTTTTTGCTGTCCTGAGTGTTGTGTATCTTGCCTGGAGAAGACCTAAGAGGTCGAAACGCGTCGTAATTTGTCTTGTGATTCGTTTGTTCATGTTCGGTGGATGCATTACTTTAACTTTTTAAGATTCTGAAAGTTAATCATGTTTGGTTTCTGTATGTCGCATATTTCCTCAGTAGTTTATTGAGTTATTCTTTGTGTGTGTGGAAGCAAACTCGGTGAAAGTGCGGATTGGTGTGCAGAGCAACACAACTGGCGCGCGCGCGCGCGCACGCACACACACACACACACACACACACAACACAGAGGAATTGAGGTAAATAACCTGGTACACCTTCACATTCTTCGAGTCTGTTTTACTTCTTTTTTTTTTTTTTTTTTTTTTTTTTTTCTTTTTTTTTTTTTTTTTTTTTTTTTTTTTTTTTTTTTTTTTTTTTTTTTTTGGCCTTTTCCCAGACTGACGCGCTTCGCACGGCATTTTGGAAGAGTTCATCGAGGTGAAGTTGTTCTCATACTAAACTCTTACAGTTGAATAAAGAATGAAAGACAAGACCTCCTGCCTCTGTTTTCTTTTTTTTTTTTTTTTTTTTTTTTTTTTTTTTTTTTTTTTTTTTTTTTTTCCTCCCAGACTGACATGCGAGGCATTTTGGCAAAGAGTGGAAGAGTTCATCGAGGTGAAGTTGTTCTCATACTGAACTCTTACAGTGAACAAAGAATGAAAGACTAGACCTCCTGCCATTGCTTCCCAAGTCACTAACTGGCACTGCTCTCTGATCGTTGTCTGACCTTACCGTCAGTGCAGCATCCAGGGTCTCCCTGCTCTTTTGCTGTTGGCAGAGTCTTTCGCACACACAACAAAGTTCAGTACAGAAAGACATAGGGGGAGAGCTGTCAGTATTTTTGTTGTACATTTCTGGATCTCACTGCACCCCCCCCCCCCCCCTCCCCACCCTGCCTCTCCCCTCTCCCCCTGTCTGTCTCGTCTCTGTCTCTCTTCTTTAAAACTCATCTGAAAACATTTTTTTTCAAGTGGTATTTCCCTGATGCTCTCTATGTTCGTATACCTTCTTGTGGTGTGTGTGTGTGTGTGTGTGTGTGTGTGTGTGTGTGTGTGTGTGGTGTGTGTGTTGTTGTTGTTGTTGTTGTTTATAGTCTGTTCACACTTGGTGATATTAGTGTGTGTGTGTGTGTGTGTGTGTGTGTGTGTGTGTGTGTGTGTGTGTGTGTGTAGTGTAGTGTAGTGTAGTGTAGTGTAGTGTAGTGTAGTGTAGTGTAGTGTAGTGTAGTGTAGTGTAGTGCAGTGTAGTGCAGTGTAGTGTAGTGTAATGTAGTTGCTATGCAGTGTGTAGTATAATGTGTGTGTGTGTGTGTGTGTGTGTGTGTGTGTGTGTGTGTGTGTGTGTGTGTGTGTATACGCACCCCTCCCCCCCCCCCCCCCCCCCCCCCTGTTATTTTGAATACAGTAATAGTAATGGCACAGCCAGTGTAACCAAAAGTCTGACCAGCGCGTTGGGCGAATGCGTGAATCATCAGACAACTAGCAAGTCGTAGCCATGAGACCCTCTTCGCACAGTTCTCTCATCTTAGTCATTAGTTCCTTTCATCCCCATCAGCTTTAAATCACGCGCAGTGTGGGCTGGAAACTTAACGGATGTGTGTGTAGTGTACATGGACTAGTCCCAGCACGCCGTGACACCTTGATGTACCTAAAACTACTACTTCTCCTACTGTACATAATTTATGTACTGTACAATACTTGTCCTACTGGACATAATCATATACTGTACTTCTCCTACTGTACATACTCCTGCTGCACGTGACGCCCTCTCTGTTCCCTTTCGTCTCCCTTCTTCTTCCCCTCCCTACCTCCCTCCACACTCTTCTCCCCATTCCATCTCTATGTCCTTCTCTCTCTCCCTCTCTTTCTCTCTCTCTGTCTCCTTCTTTTCTTTCACTTTCCTGTCCCCTGTCTTTTTCTGTCTTTCTGCTCCGGGAACAGCTCGGGAAGGAAGAAGACCACAAAGAAGGGCAACAGACTCTAAGGGAGAGTGTCCGGAAGTGGTCAGTAAGACCTCAACCACCAAGGGGAGGAGAGAGAATGAGAGAAAGAGAGAGAGAAAGAGAGAGAGAGAGGGGAGAGAGAGAGGGAGACAGAGAGCGAACGAGAGAGAAAGCGAAGAGAGCGAGAGAGAGAGAGAGAGAGAGAGAGAGAGGAGAGAGAGGAGAGAGAGACAGAGAGAGAGAGAGACAAAGACAGAGAGAGAGAGAGAGAGAGAGAGAGAGAGAGAGAGAGAGAGAGAGAGAGAGAGAAACGGACAGGCAGACCGACAGACAAAGAGAACTTAAACACACAAACACTGACCTAGTGCCTTTCATACTTCCTGGGAAAGCAACAACAACCACATCGTGATTCATGTCATTTTAATGTCAGTTATTATATATCTAGATCCAATAAAAACTTTGCACAAAAAAAAAAAAAAAAAGCCACAGGATAATCAATATATACTGCATTCACGCCGTGTGTGTGTAAGCTGAGGGGGGGGGGGGGGGGGGGGGGGGGGGTTTCTGAACAAGTTCCCCTTCGTGAGATGACAACTGGCAGTCTCTCACACACACACACACACAGACAGACACACGACCTCTTCCACAGGCATAAATTATGTCTAGCACAACACTTCCTGCTTGCCTGTCACACACCACAGCTCTACTTCCGTTCCCCAGCCATCGGGGAAAAGTCCAATATGCTCACCTTCCCACCGAACCACGCCACAACACATCAACAGCATTGTACACACGCTTTGTAGTTCGTCAAGCAAGTTCACCGTGTCAGACGGAGCGATGACCCAAATATCTCCCCCCCCCCCCCCCCCACCCCACCCCCCAACACCACTCGCACAAGCTGTCTCAACAGACGGCCAGTTCTGGATCTATCTCGTTGACAAAAAAAAAAAAAGCTGTCACAAAACGACACGTCAATACTGACACGAATATTTTTTTTTACTTTAGCTCTCTGCCTGTATATATGATATACTTCTCCCCATTTCGGAGTACACAGAGAATGAATTTTGACAAATGCTATAACTGAACAGGAATTTAAAACAAACATATAAAAAAAACAGACAAACAAACAAAACAATAATACAAAAACTGTTTTTCATGTCACCTTTTTTACAATCACTGTTTTTTCACGTCGGTCTTGAGGACTTTTGATGAACACACACACACACACACACACACACACACACACACACGCACACACACACACACTTTCATGCACGTACAAAATACGGGGCATACCAACCAACTACCAACAGAATCATAATTCAAGAAGGTCTCTGTGTCGAGTCCAGCACACACGTGCCACCAAAACACACCGCACCTTGCTCACACTCAACCAACCTACAGTCGTTCTGGTCTCTTCACAACAGAAGCTCCTCATGTCCATCATCCCAGCCCACCACACAGGGTTTTTTTGGGGGGGGGGGGGGGGGGGGGGGGGGGGGGCTGTCAACTTCATGCGAGGGGAAAAAAGGCCATCACCTCACAAAGACAGCCACCCCACACCACACACACCCGATGCTACGCTAAGCCGAACTACAGACAGTGGTATGACGAAGAATATCTGGCCGTGCTGATATCATCAGTCATGTCGCTGGATTTGTCACGTCCAGATTCAAAAGAAGTTAAAAAAAAAAACAAAAATGAAAAATATGTCTTTATACATAAAAAAAAACAACAACAAAAAACCTAGACAACAAGCCTTATGGACAAACAGACGCTGCATAACGGGACGTCATCAGCGTCCTCTGTGAAGAGCGTCCGGAACCTTCACTGCCCAATCGCCACATCACAACGAAAAAAAAATCTGCCTGTCATTTCATGGGTACGGAAAGAAAAATGGGATATGAGTTTCCAAAGACAAGAGAATAGCCCACAATGGCAGGAAAACAGTAAAAAAAACAGAACTCTCTCTCTCTCTCTCTCTCTCTCTCTCTCTCTCAGTCAAAGATCAACGAGAATGAGAGAAAAGGGGAAGTTACTACCGGAGCATGTGGAGAAGGCGGAGGTGTTTGCACTGACAAAGCCCCGCAGCATCTCCATGGAGAAGTGTACAAAAAACCAACAAAACCCTGACAGCACTGGCCTTGATCAGTTCAGCACGTGCAACCCAACAAGCACTCCTCACTGTTACAGTGCCATAAATACCTTTCACCCCCGACACAAACTGCCAGTTGGGTTTGACATGAACACACACACACCACCACCACCACCCGCACATTGGTGTACTCTCACAAATGGTCAGCAACCACACAAAGCATATATGTGATTCGATGTGTACCCTACAACGCCTTCATTCAGCAACACAGCACGGACAAAATCTTCCTGGCGCATCATACGCACTCTGCCGTACGTATTAAAAGCCACACAGCGTGCACTTTGAAACTGTCGTGTGTGCAAGATATCTCTTCAGCATAATGTTTTTTTTTTTCAGATTAATTACAGAGCTGATGCTGAACACATGCTATAACGCCGCCGTGACACCAGCGGCCTCTCGTCTTAGAGAGAGGAGACTTGAACTGTGGTGTTCTATACACAACACTGATCGGATGATTCAAGAGTGAGCAGGATCCAGGAGGGAAAGGTGCGGCGCACAACGAACGCTCTGGGCGTCGTTTTTTTCCCACATATGAAACGTTTATTGGCCACGTTTTCCCCCCTCAAGATCTCTTTCTGTTTGGTTTACAGCCCTGCCGACCACGAGGGGCCGTGCAAGGGTTCAAAATCAGTTCCTCATACACTTGTTCATAAGGAAGGAAAAAAAAAAAAAAAAAGGAAAGAAAACGTAAAACAAAACAAAACACACTTGAAACAAGAAAAAGTGCGTTTTTATAATAAGTTAAAAAAGTTCTCAAAACAACAACAAAAAGTCTTTCCCCCTTTATCCTTTACGTCAGATAAAAACTATCATTCTCTCTTTCATGACCTGAACTGAACACATCTGAAGGAACCGTTCTGTCTAGAGTCTTCATGCCGTGTCCTGTAAACTGTGTATGTCAACAAAAATAATGTAAACCCCCCCCCCCCCCCAAAACATCCAATTAAACAAAAAAAGACAACAAACAAAAAAAAGTACACATTCAAACGGCGAGCCAACGGACACAGCTGAATGGGTCAGCTAGTGTCCACTCTGACAGGAGTTTGGCCAGTTCACAACCTGTGAATGGGTCAGCTAGAGTCCACTCTGACAGGAGTTTGGCCCGTTCACAACCTGCTGAATGGGTCAGCTAGAGTCCACTCTGACAGGAGTTTGGCCCGTTCACAACCCACTCTGAATGGGTCAGCTAGTGTCCACTCTGACAGGAGTTTGGCCCGTTCACAACCTGCTGAATGGGTCAGCTAGAGTCCACTCTGACAGGAGTTTGGCCCGTTCCACACAGGAGTGAATGGGTCAGGGTCAGTAGAGTCCACTCTGACAGGAGTTTGGCCCGTTCACAACCAGCTGAATGGGTCAGCTAGAGTCCACTCTGACAGGAGTTTGGCCCGTTCACAACCTGCTGAATGGATCAGCTAGAGTCCACTCTGACAGGAGTTTGGCCCGTTCACAACCTGCTGAATGGGTCAGCTAGAGTCCACTCTAACAGGAGTTTGGCCAGTTCACACAACCTGTATCACCAGTTACGAACGAAAAAAAAAAAATGGGTTAGCTACATGACATACATGGCCATGCCATACCGTTGCCCCAACGAAACCCCCCCCCCCCCCCAAAAAAAAAAAAAAAAAAAAAGAAAAGAAGTATGAGCCTTTCCTGCATTAAACACAGGTGTGACTGGTCCAAGGCATAAAAACACTACATGACGGTAAAGAAAGACTTAAACAAATAAAAGGGTGGGTGGTGGTGGCGGCGGTGGTGGTGGTTGTGGTGGTGGTGGTGGTGGAGGTGGTGGTGCAGAGTGACAGAGAGCAGCAGAAAAAGAGGAAAGTTTCCAGCACACAATGCCCTGAAGGGGCGGATACAGGATACAGTGTCTTCTGACACAACCATGTGAATCCTCATCGGGAGGGGGGGGGGGGGGTGGGGGGGGGGGGGGGGGGGCGGGCGGAGGGGGGATGCCATTGACACAACTCACATTGGCAAGGTGGGAGGGGGAAAATGTCATTGACACAAACTCACATTGGCAAGGTGGAGGGGGCCATTGAAATCACCATTGGGGGGGGGGGGGGGAACTCACATTGGCAGGGGGGGGGGGGGGGGGGGGGGAGGGGAATGCCATTTACACACCTCACAATGGCAGGGAGGGGGCCCGGGGGGAATGCCATTTACACACCTCACAATGGCGGGGGGGGGGGAATGGGGGGGGGGGGGGGGGGGGGGGGGCGGGGGGGAATGCCATTTACACACACTCACAATGGCGGGGAGGGGGAGGGGAAAAATGCCATTAACACACTTCACAATGGCGGGGGAGGGGAAAATGCCATTTACACACTTCACAATGGCGGGGGAGGGGGAAAATGCCATTTACACACCTCACAATGGCGGGGGAGGGGAAAATGCCATTTACACACCTCACAATGGCGGGGGAGGGGAAAATGCCATTTACACACCTCACAATGGCAGGGGGGGGGGGGGGGGGGGCCATTTACACACCTCACAATGGCGGGTGAGGGGAAAATGCCATTTACACACCCACAATGGCAGGGCAGGGGGGGGGGGATGCCATTTACACACACCTCACAATGGCGGGTGAGGGGGAAAATGCCATTTACACACCTCATAATGGCAAGGGGGGGGGGGGGGGGATGCCATTTACACACACCTCACAATGGCGGGTGAGGGGGGGAAAATGCCATTTACACACCTCACAATGGCAGGGGGGGGGGATGCCATTTACACACCTCACAATGGCGGGTGAGGGGAAAAATGCCATTTACACACCTCATAATTGCAGGGGGGGGGGGGGGGGGCGGCCATTTACACACCTCACAATGGCGGGGGGTGAGGGGAAAATGCCATTCACACACACTCACAATGGCAGGGGAGGGGAACATGCCATTTACGCACCTCACAAGTGCACGGTAATAAGGAAAATGCCATTCACACACCTCGCAATGGCAGGAGAAGCGGGGAAAATGCCATTCATACACCTCACAATGGCATGGGGAGCAGAAAATGCCATATAGACACACCTCACAATGGCAGGGGGTGGGGAAAATGTCATTTACATATCGCACAATGGCAGGGGGAGCAGAAAATGCCATTTACACATCTTGCAATGGCAGGTGGAGGGGGGGAATGTCATTCACCCACCTCACAATGGCAGGGGGGGAAAGGCCATTTCCACACCTCACAATGGCAGGGGGAAAGGCCATTTCCACACCTCACAATGGCAGGGGGAAAAGGGCCATTCACACACCTCACAATGGCAGGGGGAGGTTCACACACCTCACTGTGGCAGGGGGAGGTGACATTCCATTCGCTTAGCTGACAGGAGCGAGGGGAGGGGACAGTGCCGCTCACACAATTGGCCTGAGTGCTCACCATGGCGGCTGTCATGCATACTGATCATGAAGCGACGGCGATGGTCACACTCCAGGGTCTTCTTGGGAGGGAAGCGAAGCGCCCTTACCCCTATTCGCAAAATTCAGGGCATGTTCTCTTCACGAGTTACGTGGCAGCAGCACACATCAGTGTGTGAGTGAGTGTGAGTGAGTGAGTGAGTGAGTGTGTGGTGTGTGTGTGTGTGTGTGTGGTGTGTGGTGTGTGTGTGTGTGTGTGTGTGTTGTGTGTGTGTGTGTGTGTGTGTGTGTGTGTGCGCGCATGCACGTGTGTCTGTGTGTGTGCGTGCGTGTGTGAGACAGAGAGAGGGAGGGGTGGGGAGAGAGAGAGAGAGAGAGAGAGAGAGAGACAGAGACAGAGACAGACAGACAGACTGAGTCAGACAGTCAGAAAGAGATATAATGTCCTGATTTTCTGTGCACAGTCTGTCCTGTTCTATTCATGGCTGATAGCAGAGGGATATTCCATGGGTCACACCTTTACAGGAAACCATCTTCTGGAGCAAAGCAACGACGACAACAACAAACCAACCTAGCCAAACAGAAACAATAACAAACAACAGTTAAGCCCACCCCATTCAAAACAAAACAATATAAAAACCTTCTTAACAGCAAAAGCAACGAAAACAAACAGTTCACAGCGGAGCAAATGTTTGGAGGAAATTTTGCCATACCCCCCACCCCCCCACCCCCGCTCCAATTCGCCTGAAATGAAACATATCAAGAAAATTATGATGTTCCAAATTGAAATCATATACATTTGTCTAGATAAAAGAAATTCGTCCATGCACTATATAATTATAAAAGGAATGTAAAGTCACATATTACGAAAATGGTTGGGTACTGTAGTCACGACGCTCACTGACACATTCACTTAGTCTTTCCCATTAAAAAAAAAAAAAAAACCTGCATGTACTTATAGCCAGTCAGTCCCTACGTTGCATTCCAGTTTGAAACCCCACAACCACTACAAGCTGTACAGCAGACGGGAAGGAACTCTCCCAGGAGAGTGGGTGGAGGGAGGGAAGGTGGACCCCCCCCCCCCCCCCCCCCACCACCAGACGGGGCATCACCTGAACGGCAACACGTTGAAAACGGACAGCTAACGTGGCCATCTTCATTTTGGGGGGCCAGCAGTGTTCATCACTTAGCTTCTTCTGCACCACCACAATTACCCCCTGAACGAGATCGTCAACGTCATTCCACCACTACCTCCCTTCAGTCCGCCATCCCCTCCCCCCCAACCCTCATCCCCCCCCTCCTTAATAATAATGAAAAGAAAAAGAAAAAAAAAAAAAAACTCCACCAAGTCGACTTCAGAAACGAAGGGACCTTTTGTCTCCCCCCCCCCCCCCCCCCCCCCCCCCCCCCCCCCCCCCCCCCCCCCCCCCCCCTCTCTCTCTCTCTGATAACCACAACGAAATTGAAAGAACTCGGACTATCTCACTTTTGGGGTGAACCGGATTTCAGGTTAGACAAATAATGACGTTGGAACCGTGCAGTCCCTTCGCAATTAACCAACATTTTGGCTGAAATGTTTTGGGATACACTGTCCTAGAATCTACACACACGCACATGGATCCTTTGTGTCTTCGAAGGGAGACGGGCTTTCTGTTCCAGGGTACAGACGTTCCAGGAGAGTCTAATCTCCTGCCCTCTTCCACAATTAGCCATGGTGCTGGAAACCAAACGTTCCCCTCCTCAAAACCGTGCTCGTGACACGAGAACGAAATGCCG
>JADBJO010005016.1:75000-80000 GCA_016801955.1 Conus betulinus | reverse complement strand
GCGCATACACCAGAACATACTGTTCACATATAGTCAGTCCAACACGGTGTTCATGGCTGGAAAAGTTAGACAAAACCACCGCCAATACATTTAGTGGCATCAATCTTCCATAATCTGAATCACAAGGAACAGCACACATCTATGTCTTCCACCACTTGCAATCTCTCTCTATCTCCGTGCAACTTGCAGTCTCTCTCTCTCTCTCTCTCTCTCTCTCTCTCTCTCTCTCTCTCTCGGTGCAACTTGCAGTCTCTGTCTTAGTCAACAGCTTGAGCCGGATTCTACTCCTTTTTCACTCTCAACGACCTGTCGCTCTAAGTTACAAGTTCATCCTATCTAAACATCGAGAAATACACACTCTGCTAGATGGCTTCTTCATTTTCTCACGTTTCACACTCACCTGGCAAGCGAAAGGGTCATGATGGTTTATCCCCCCCCCCCCCCCCTCCCCCGAGTTCGATCACGCAGAGGTGCTTTATTTTCCTAACTCTGAACTCACGAGGAAGCTATACAGTGTCGGTTACACAACGGTGCTGCTATTACGTCACTAAAGGTGACGCCGAAGCCATTTGAAGATGTTGCGGTGCAAGACCCAGCTTCAGCCTCTATCTACAGCTTCAAGGATCTGGGTCGAAAGCTTGGACTCTGGGGGCTCGCCTTTTCACCATGTGTGATGCCACGGAACATACTGGAGGCATCATGTTCATCTCTGATAAGCTTTTAGCATTCATAAACTTTCCTTTTCCTAAAAAAAAAAAAAAAAAAAAAAAGGCGTGAAATCCTCCGAAGACAGAGTGTGGCTGCCTATCTGGAAGGTTGACAAAAAAAAAAAAAAAAAAGAATGACAACACACGCAGTTCACTCGCCCGATGAAAAATGCCTGAATGAGCTGACGGTTGTCCGTGAGGCGCCCAACAGACCAGGGCCGAGACTGAACGGCCATGAAAGTGGCCAACTGCACGTCACACTCGTGCCTCTCTCTCTCTCTCTCTTCCACCCATTCACCCACACTTCCACACCATTCAGAACTATAGGCAGCACAGCTTCAGCCAGACCACAACCTGAAGATGCACAGTGTCAAGTCAAGACAGCCCAAAGCTTCCCTAGCCAGTCGTTTCTGACGTCATGATGGTCACTGTCCTCTCTGTGCCCCCGTGCTGTGTGGTCCGTCGTGGACAGGGGGGGGGGGGGGGGGGGGGGAGCGGAAAGGGTCCTCGACTACACGCTCAGACAGACGCCTCTGTCTGCACAGTCTGTCTGGCAAAACTTTACTTCCCTGTCATCATCCCCCCCCCTCCCCCCCGCCTCCATAGACATACCCCCCCCCTCCCCCTACCCCATCTCCCTTTCCCTCTTTCATCAGGGAGGTTTGTTTTGTTCATGTAAGGCAGTGATCAGACATTGACGTGTTGGCTTTCTGTTAGCTGAACACACTCTCTCTCTCTCTACCTCTCTGACCTTTCACCAAAAGGACATTCAGCCAAGTCAATGGTACGGTTAACAACAACACATACATCGGCAGCTTAAGAATAAGCCTAGACCACACACATGCCCCAATTTCCCGCTCACAACACTCTTTTCTCAGTGGGACACTTGTTTTTCTTTGATTGTGAGTGTTTTTGCTTTCTTCTTCTTCTCCTCTTCCTCCTCCTCCTCCCGTCAACAGCTGAACACGTCAGAGTTCGAAGTCAACACTGCAGTCTGCAGCACTTGGTCAGGGTCCCCCTGCACTGGAGTCTCTGAACACTGGTATTCGGGTTCTTGAAGCACACAGCTGACGTGCTGCGTTCTGCAGTTCCACCCACGCACGGTCCCTGGGTGGGCTGTGCCACGGCCTCGCTCGCCGAGCTGTTTCTCCACTGGCCACTACCACACTTGTTCTTCAAACATGATCGGAGAAACTGCGAGCGCTCTCGATCTGAGAGTCTCAATTTCATGGCGTTAGGGTTTCGTTTTTCTTGTGAACCCCGTTGTCCAGCCATGTGATCGTTTCACCAGCAACATCTGCGCGGTCTGTATTTCTCTGTTCAACCTGTTACGGTCTGGTTGAACTCTTTTTTTCTTTTTTTTTTTTTTTGATCTGCAGCTTTGGTTTATGCATCGTTTCTTCCTTTCTTTCGCCTAGTGTCAGCGCCGCTGCCTCTATGTCTCCGTCTGACGCTCTCTCTCCTGTCCAAGACAGATCAGCCTTTCTCGGCGGATCAAAGCGCCGTACAGCCAGCGCCTACACCCCTGCCCTGTTCACCAGCAGCGCCGCACAACCAGCCACTACAGCCCTGATCAGTTCAGTTCACGACAAGATCAAAGCGTGTATAGCCAGCCACTTCAGCCCTACCCAGTCCACCCCAAGATCAAAGCAGGGTAGAGCCAACCACCACACCCCTGCTCAATTCACCCCAAGATCAAAGCGACAAACCACCACACCCCTGCTCATCAAGATCAAAGCGGCGTAGAGCCAGCACACACCCCTGCTCAGTTCACCCCCAAGATCAAAGCGGCGTAGAGCCAACCACCACACCCCTGCTCAATTCACCCCAAGATCAAAGCGGCGTAGAGCCAACCACCACACCCCCTGCTCAGTTCACTCCCCACCCCTCACTACCCCGGATGAAAGCCCTGTATATCCAAGCGGTCGTCCTGCTCAGTTGACCACCAGCTCGATCCTGCGGTACTTCTTCCTGAGGTTGGACACGGGGGTCCTTGAAGAGCAGAGGGTCCATGCGGAGGCCGGAGCGCAGCAGGGGCATGTAGCCGAACACCGCTGACGAACTCCTCCATGCACGTCTGCCGCTGCTCGAAGCGCTGCTGCTCCCGCCACGCCCACGCCTTGCTGCTGCTGCTGCTGCTGCCGCCGCCTCCTTCTCGCCGTCCTTGTCCTCCGCCCGCGGGCCCGCCCGCCCTCCCCACCGCCCGCGCCGAGGGCCAGGGCCGACTCCCGGTACTGCTTGCGCTGGGTCAGCTTGATGGGGGGCCTGCGGGTGACGTGGGACACCAGGAAGTTGAGCAGGATGTCGTGGCAGTTGTTTGGCGGCCTCCACGCGCTGGGTCAGCAGGCTGCTGGTGTAGTGCGTGTACAGGTAGTTGTAGTACCTGTCCACAGACATCAGACAGTCAGTGATCCATGACATGAACAATGTGTACAGGTAGTTGTAGTACCTGTCCACAGACATCAGACAGTCAGTGATCCATGACATGAACAATGTGTACAGGTAGTTGTAGTACCTGTCCACAGACATCAGACAGTCAGTGAACCATGACATGAACAATGTGTACAGGTAGTTGTAGTACCTGTCCACAGACATCAGACAGTCAGTGAACCATGAAATGAACAATGTGTACAGGTAGTTGTAGTACCTGTCCACAGACATCAGACACACACAGTGACCATGACAATTCTGTGGCATTACACCACCACGCCGCTCATTCCGACTCCCCCCGTCCACAGCCACACACCCGGCCGTAGCCCCGGATCAGCAATCCACAGGGAGCAGTCCATGTCCAGTACCGTCGGGAGGCAACCCACCGGAGGAGACACTGCACAGCCGCCGAGTCACTTCAGTAGTGTTCAGTAGCGCCTGTTCTGATCCAACCATCACACACACACAGGACACCGCCAACTGAACACCCTACTGACGACCAAAAACTGCTTAGTAGCGGAGCCGGCGTGAGTGAGCTCTCCCTCCGGAGGGCGCCACCACCATCTTCCCTGAAGTTAACGTCCTAGCAGACTACAACTCGCTCCTAGTCCGGCCGCGACGACACTTTACAATCGCAGGGTCCCTGCCCGTGAACGTGGGCATAAAAGATGTTGCGTTCACGTTACATGCCATTCCACATGTCGAAAGAGTGAGCCACTGCAGGCTGCTGGGAGGATGACACGGGAACCAAACATGTAGGCCTACACACATCTGCTATCGTTTTTTTCTGGACTTCACTCCTGAGGGCAGGGTGTAGTTGCCTTATTAGTGGGATGAAAAAAAAAATCGCTGCTTACGCAATAAAATCTGACGGTGAAAGTCTAGTTCTAGCCAAAGAATGAAGAAATGTGCCGGTGGGGGGGGGGGCATACCGTTGGGGACGGTGGGGGAGGGGTGGGGTAAGGCATGTATGGGGGTGGGGGGTGGGGAGGGTGGGGTGGGGGAGGTGGGAGGATGAGGGTCAAGCCCAGGTAAATCCTGAAATTCATTCAAAATTGTGATTTTGAATGGCTCCCAATTTGGCCTGTTACAGGCGTGGTACTGGTGTCCCTCCCCCCCCCCCCCCCCTCCGAACATTTGGCACAATAACCATACGCTGAGTTACCTTACTTTACCTGTATCTCTGAGACCATGGAACATCCACGGCTAACAGCAGACAGCAGGCATTCGGGTTCAGACGTCAATTCCAGACAGAACAAAGCCAACAGGTAAATGAACAGTGAAAATGGTGCCAAGTTGTCACCCGACTTATATTACATGCGTGTGTGTGTGTGTGTTGTGTGTGTGTGTGTGTGTGTGTGTGTGTGTGTGTGTGTGTGCTGCGTATATTTCAGATGTTGACTTGTTAAAACTTGTAAAGCGCCCTGTAGCCTACGTTGTTAGAATGGGCACCACAGATATTGCCCTCATTATATCATTATATAGCGACTGAACAGTGACTATCTACGCAATACTCTCCTAAACCCCCAACCCTGCCACATCTAAACTGGCCATTGATGTGGGTATGTAGTTCACCTTTCTCTCTATGCAAATTTTTTTCCACTACTTTTGAAAAACACGAGGCACAGTGCGAACATTCATCGAGCTTGAGCAGTCCCCGTATCTTCCATCGCCCCGCCCCACTCCGACCCGATTGCATCGTATATCTCTGGATAGATCTCCCCAAAACTGTCACAGACACACCCCAAACTGTCACAGACACACCCCCAAACTGTCACAGACACACCCCAAACTGTCACAGACACACCCCAAATTGTCACACACACACCCCAAACTGTCACTGACACACACCCCAAACTGTCA
>JADBJO010005016.1:47500-55000 GCA_016801955.1 Conus betulinus | reverse complement strand
CACTGATATCATTACAAGCATCCTTCATTTCGCCCCAAGCGGAAGGCAAACAGGTGTGCCGTTGCAATGCCTGTAGTATCACCATCAGCTCATGCCAAAGTTGTCAGCCTCTGAGTCGCGTCTGTTCCACACCACCATCCCGGCCCTCGGAATTAGTTTCGGTCGACCGCTGCGTCTGCATGAGCTGTGTGTGGCAAGAGCTGAGTGTGGCATGAGCTGAGTGTGGTATGAGCTGAGTGTGGCATGAGCTGAGCTGTGTCTGCACGAGCTGAGCTGTGTCTGCATGAGCTGAGCTGTCTGCATGAGCTGAGCTGTGTCTCCCCCGTCTACTGCTGTCTGTCGACTGATACTACACGGAGGAATGCTGCTTTCCACTTGTGCAGGGAGTGCACTGGGTATCAGTCTCGTGTGTGGAAAACCTTGGTGAACAGCCGATGTCTGTTGCTCTCGAAAAAAAAAAAAAGTCAGTCAGCTGACAAACCTCCTGAGAAACTGTTTGCTGAAAACGGCAGCCATGCCCACCTTGGTATGCATTTACGACGCTCACATCAATGTCAACTTCATGCCTTCTTTGTTTGCTTCCAAAGCCAGATTCCTTCTTCCGTTGTTTCCGCGGCCATCTTTCCTCCCCGTTCCCCCCTACCCCCCCCCCTCTTCCGATATTTAAAAAAAAAAAATCAATAAGTCCAAATTTCAAGATAAGGTTAATTCTGTTGGACACAAGTCACTTGTACGTTGCTTTGCTAATAATTTATGGTACGCACGTTCACCCGTCCAGTAAAATTTCTTCCTTTCCAGCACCGCTAACTACTGCAAACATGCCGTCATGTCTAAAGGCATAATTCTTCCTCTGGACATTCTCTAGGCTTCTGTCTTATTTTCATAACACTGTTCTTTCCTTGCCCCCCCCCCCCCCCCACACACCCACTCACTCCCCCCCCCCTCTCCCTCACCTGTAGCAGACGGCAGGGAGTTACTTGTACGTTGCTATACTAGTAATCTATGGCACACATGTTCATCCATCCTGTAAAATTTCCTCCTTTTCAGCACTGCTAACTACTGCAAAAACGCCGTCATGCTAACGGCATAATTCTTTTCCCTTGAGATTGTCTAGGTTTCTTTTTTTTTTATTATTACACTGTAGTTCTTTCCTTGCCCTCCCCCCCCCCCCCCCACCCCCCCCCCCCCCTCTCACCTGTGGTAGACGGCAGCCCCAGTCAGCACCATGGAGTAGTCGTTGGCCCACTTGCTGCTGTAGCGCCAACGGCCGCGCTGCTCGTCCCAGTAGTGGCCCCGGGCAGGGTAGCCCACGATACGCTCCGGAAACTCCTGCCACACACGCTGAAGGCGAAGTCGATCTGCACACCCGATCCACGGGATCCGTTAGCACGAGAGAGGAATGTGTGGACCTGACCTCCTGGGCTTTGGTTGATGTTGAGTCCCTTTCGTCTTATTACAGAGTTCATTCTCTGGTCCTCCCTCCCTCCCTCTCCCCCCCCCTCTCTCTCTCTCTCTCTCTCACACACACACAACAGCTATGATCTGTGTCTGTATGTACATACGCATGTGTATAGCATATTGTATACATACGGTTGGACTCAACAATATGGTATATGTAACCGTGCACGAAAAAGTGTACATGTAACCGTGCACGAAAAAAAGTGTACATGTTTATTTCTCTCTCTCTCTCTCTCTCTCTCTGCTGTGAGTGTGTTTATGTGTGTGCGTGCACGCGCTCGCACGTGCGTACGTGCGCGTGCGCGTGTGTACGTGTGTGTGTGTGCGTGTGTGCGTGCGTGCGTGCGTGCGTGTGTGTGTGTGTGTGCGTGCGTGTGTGTGTGTGTGTGTGTGCGCGCGTGTGTGCCAGAGTGTGTGTGAAAAAAGATATATGCTACTAGTGAGGTTTCCATGTTCACATTTGAATGACTTCCTTTTTGTTCCCATCCTCTTTCTTACTCACCCCCCACCCCACCCCACCCCACCCCCACACACTGAACCTGTTCAAATCTTTGCAAGTCGCTGTTTTAATGGCGGTGGAACAACTGAAGCACACACGTGTGTGTATATATGTTTCTTTATTGAAAGATCTCTCCCCCTCCCCGCTATACCAACAGATCTGTCCCCCAATCCTACCGCTCCCCCCCACCCCAATCCTCACCACCCACCACCCCCCTCCCTCTCCCGCCCACTGAAATCTCTGTACCCTCTCACCCCTCCCATCCCTCAAAGCAGCAGTTTGAAAGTTTCTGTTCGGAAGTAGGCTAATACTCTGACATGTTTTACACCTGTATAAGGAGGAAGGTAAAGCTCACCTGCTGCTTTGTTATTGTTTGTTTTGCCCGAGTGGCCGACTGACCTGTCCTTCTCTCTCTCTCTCTCTCTCTGCGTCTCTGTCTCAGTCTCTGTCTCCCCTCGCCCGATTTTTCTGCCTGTTTATCTCTTCACAGTGGAGGAAACGAATCCTGTACTCCAGCGTTTGTTTTTGCACTTGTTTGTATGTGTTTGCATCATTAATGATCCAACAGTTTGTTTTCTTCCTTTTTTAACGCCAAAGATCATCACTTACCTTGGAACGTGACAGACATGAGAACAAGAACTCTTTTGTTCATACGGTTTTCTTTTTCATTCAATTAGCTGCAACTTGTGATAAAATGTTACACCAAACGTCATCTCTCTCTCTCTCTCTCTCTCTCTCTCTCTCTTTTTTCAAATTATCTTGAATCCATTTCTGTCGTCTGTCTGCTTTTAGTTATTTGAAGCGAGACAAAAAGTTTAATGTCATCGATTCCAGCTTCATTCCATCTGGTTTTTTGCATGTCCGTGAGATTCCTGTGCGTGCGTGCGTGCGTGCGTGCGTGCGTGTGTGTGCGTGTGTGTGTGTGTGTGTGTGTGTGTGTGTGTGTGTGTGTGTGTCTTTTTTCAGTGCGTTCTCCCTAGCAGTCTTGATCCTTGTTCGGTCTTTTTCCCGTGGAATTTGTCTGTCTATCCCTCTCCGTCCGTTTTTTTTTTCAGTGCAGTCTGTTTGTGTGTCTGTCCCCCTCTGTCTTTTTTCAGTTTTTGTTTGTTTGTCTGTCTGTCCCTCTCTGTCTTTTTCAGTGGATTCTATTTGTCTGTCTGTCCCTCTCTGTCTTTTCAAGTGGATTCAGTTGTGTGTCTTCCCTCTGTCTTTTTCTCAGTGGATTTTGTGTGTCTGTCTGTCCCTCTCCGTCTTCTTCAATAGAGTTTGTTGGTGGTGTCTGTCCCTCTCTGTCTTTTTCAGTTGAGTTTCTTTGTGCGTCTGCCCCTGCCTTTTTTCAATACAGTTTGTGTGTCTGTCTCTTTTTGTCTTTTTCATGAACTTTGCGTGTCTATCACTGTCTGTCTTTTTCAGTGGAGTTTGTGTGTCTGTCTCTCTCTCTCTGTCCTTTTCTGTGGAGTTTGCTTGTGTGCCTGTCCCTGTGTGTCCTTTTCAGTGGGGTTCGTTTGTGTCTGTCCCTTTCTGTCTATTTCAATGGAATTTGTTAGTGTGTCTGTCTCTCTCTGTCCCTTCTCAGTGGAGTTTGTGAGTCTGTCCTCTCTCTCTCTCTCTCTCTCTCTCTCTGTCCTTTCGAGTACAGTTTGTCAGTCCATCTCTTTCTTTCTGAAATCTGGATGTCTGTCTGTAGCTGTCCCTCTGTAGTCTGCCTGCCTGCCTGTCTTTCTATCGATGTTTTTTTTGTCAAGCCTGAAAAGTATATATATATATATATATATATATATATATATATATATATATATATATATATGTGTGTGTGTGTGTGTGTGTGTGTGTGTGTGTGTGTGTGTGTGCGTGCGTGTGCGTGCGCGCGCGCAATCGTGCGTGCGTGCCTCTGTGTGTGTGTGTGCGCGCTCGCAATAGTGAGTGAATCATGTTCTCCGTAATCATGTGTACTTTTCAAATGCTTTATACGTATTCATGTCAGCAAAGACAGAGAGAGAGAAAAAAAAAATGCTATGATGACAAAAAAATGTTTATCTCTGATCGTATCAGTTCTTTTCTTTCGTTCTGAGTTCTCTCTCTGTCTTTCTCACTGTAGTCTAACTGTCTGTCGTCTTTTAGCAGTCTGCCTGTCTGTCCGTCTGTCTGTCCCCCTCTGTCTTTCTGTCGCCTTTCTGCCCACCTGTCCCTCCCTGTCTTTAGCTCTGCAGTCTGTCTGTCCCTCCCTGTCTTTAGCTCTGCAGTCTGTCTGTCCCTCCCTGTCTTTAGCTCTGCAGACTGTCCCTCTCCCTTCCTGTCTTTAGCTCTGCAGACTGTCCGTCCCTCTCTGTCTTTAGCTCTGCAGTCTGTCCCTCTCTGTCTTTAGCTCTGCAGTCTGTCTGTCCCTCCCTGTCTTTAGCTCTGCAGACTGTCTGTCCCTCCCTGTCTTTAGCTCTGCAGTCTGTCTGTCCCTCTCTGTCTTTAGCTCTGCAGTCTGTCCCTCTCTGTCTTTAGCTCTGCAGTCTGTCCCTCCCTCTCTGTCTTTAGCTCTGCAGTGTCTGTCCCTCTCTGTCTTTAGCTCTGCAGTCTGCCTGTCCCTCTCTGTCTTTAGCTCTGCAGTCTGCCTGTCCCTCTCTGTCTTTAGCTCTGCAGTCTGTCTGTCCCTCTCTGTCTTTAGCTCTACAGTCTGTCTGTCCCTCTCTGTCTTTAGCTCTGCAGTCTGTCTGTCCCTCTCTGTCTTTAGCTCTGCAGTCTGTCCCTCTCTGTCTTTAGCTCTGCAGTCTGTCTGTCCCTCCCTGTCTTCAGCTCTGCTGTCTGTCCCTCTCTGTCTTCTTTAGCTCTGCAGTCTGTCCCTCCCTGTCTTTAACTCTGCAGTCTGTCCCTCCCTGTCTTTAGCTCTGCAGTCTGTCCCTCCCTGTCTTTAGCTCTGCAGTCTGTCTGTCCCTCTCTGTCTTTAGCTCTACAGTCTGTCTGTCCCTCTCTGTCTTTAGCTCTGCAGTCTGTCTGTCCCTCTCTGTCTTTAGCTCTACAGTCTGTCTGTCCCTCCCTGTCTTTAGCTCTGCAGTCTGTCCCTCTCTGTCTTTAGCTCTGCAGTCTGTCTGTCCCTCCCTGTCTTTAGCTCTGCAGTCTGTCTGTCCCTCTCTGTCTTTAGCTCTGCAGTCTGTCTGTCCCTCCCTGTCTTTAGCTCTGCAGTCTGTCTGTCCCTCTCTGTCTTTAGCTCTACAGTCTGTCTGTCCCTCCCTCTGTCTTTAGCTCTGCAGTCTGTCCCTCCCTGTCTTTAGCTCTGCAGTCTCTCTCTCTCTGTCTTTAGCTCTGCAGTCTGTCTGTCCCTCTCTGTCTTTAGCTCTGCAGTCTCTCTCTCTGTCTTTAGCTCTGCAGTCTGACTGTCCCTCTCTGTCTTTAGCTCTGCAGTCTGTCCCTCTCTGTCTTTAGCTCTGCAGTCTGTCTGTCCCTCCCTGTCTTTAGCTCTGCAGTCTGTCTGTCCCTCTCTGCTTTAGCTCTGCAGTCTGTCTGTCCCTCTCTGCCTTTAGCTCTGCAGTCTGTCTGTCCCTCTCTGTCTTTAGCTCTGCAGTCTGTCCCTCCCTGTCTTTAGCTCTGCAGTCTGTCCCTTCCCTGTCTTAAGCTCTGCAATCTGTCTGTCCCTCTCTGTCTTTAGCTCTGCAGTCTGTTTGTCCCTCTTTGTCTTTAGCTCTGCAGTCTGTCCCTCTCTGTCTTTAGATCTGCAGTCTGTCTGTCCCTCTCTATCTTTAGCTCTGCAGTCTGTCTGTCCCTCTCTGTCTTTAGCTCTGCAGACTGTCTGTCCCTCTCTGTCTTTCTGCAGCCTGTTGTAGTTATATGTCCCTCTCTGTCTTTCTGCATCCTGTTGTGGATGTCTTGTCTCTGTCTTTCTGCAGTCTGCTGTAGTTACCTGTCTCTCTCTGTTGTAGCTATCTGTCCCTCTCTGTCTTTCTGCAGCCTGTTGTAGTTATCTGTCCCTATGTGTTCTTTCTGCACTCTGTTGTAGTTATCTGTCCCTCTCTGTCTTTCTGCAGCCTGTTGTAGTTATCTGTCCCTCTCTGTCTTTCTGCACTCTGTTGTGAATGTATGTCCCACTCTGTCTGTCTGCACTCTGTTGTGGTTATCTGTCCCTGTCTTTCTGCAGCCTGTTGTAGTTACCTGTCCCTCTCTCTGTCTTCTACAGCCTGTCGTGGTTGTCTGTCCCTCCCTCTCTCTTTCTCTTAACGGTCTGCCTGTCTGTCCGTCTCTCTTTTCCCTGTAGTCTGCCCCTCTCTGTCCTCCTTCTGCAGTCTGCCTGTCTCGTTTTGCTTTTCATTTCTGCCGTCTTCCTGTATCTCTTTCTGTTCTTCGTTTCTGCAGTCTGTGTCTCTCTTTCTCTTAGTCCTTTCTGCAGTCTGTCTATCTCTCTTTCTCTTTGTCCTTTCTGCAGTCTGTCTCTCTCTCTTTTTCTTTGTCCTTTCTGCAGTCTGTCTGTCTATCTCTCTTTCTCTTTGTCCTTTCTGCAGTCTGTCCATCTCTCTTTCTCTTTGTCCTTTCTGCGGTCTATCTCTCTTTCTCTTTGTCCTTTCGGCAGTCTGTCTATCTCTCTTTCTCTTTGTCCTTTCTGCAGTCTGTCATGTCTCTGTTTTCCCCCTCTCTTCAGCCTGTCCCTCTTTCTTTCCTCTCTCCCATCAGCTCTACACTCGACGCTAGCTCAGGTCAACACACAGACAGGAGCTGTATACTTGACGCTAGCTCAGTCAACACACAGACAGGAGCTGTACACTCGACGCTAGCTCAGTCAACACACAGACAGGAGCTGTACACTCGACGCTAGCTCAGGTCAACACACAGACAGGAGCTGTACACTCGACGCTAGCTCAGTCAACACACAGACAGGAGCTGTACACTCGACGCTAGCTCAGTCAACACACAGACAGGAGCTGTACACACTCGACGCTAGCTCAGTCAACACACAGACAGGAGCTGTATACTCGACGCTAGCTCAGTCAACACAGGAGCAGACAGGAACTGTATACAACACACAGACGGAACTACGCTAGCTCAGTCAACACACACAGACAGGAGCTGTATACTTGACGCTAGCTCAGTCAACAACACACAGACAGGAGCTGTATACCTGACGCTAGTTCAGTCAATCCATACAGAAGAACTCTATACATGACGCTAGCTCAGTCAATCACACAGAAGAACTCTATACATGACGCTAGCTCGGTCAATCCATACAGAAGAACTCTATACATGACGCTAGCTCGGTCAATCCATACAGAAGAACTCTACACATGACGCTCGCTCGGTCAATCCACACAGAAGAACTCTATACATGACGCTAGCTCGGTCAATCCACACAGAAGAACTCTATACATGACGCTAGCTCGGTCAATCCACACACAGAAGAACTCTATACATGACGCTAGCTCGGTCAATCCATCCATACAGAAGAGCTCTCTATACACGACAACTAGCTAGCTCGTCAATCCACACAGAAGAACTCTACACATGACGCTAGCGCTAGCTCAGGTCAATCCATACACAAGGCTAGCTCTATACATGACGCTAGCTCGGTC
>JADBJO010005016.1:40000-42500 GCA_016801955.1 Conus betulinus | reverse complement strand
CACACACACACACACACGTAATTAAAAACACCCTTTCAAAAACACACACAGCGTCGCCAAAATCCCTCTCCCACAGAAAGAAATACATAAAACAAACAAAAAAAAAAAAAAAAAACAAAAAAAACCCAGACAAACAATCTGGTTTACATATAGACTGCATGTGAAATACACCACACATCACTTTAATGTGGACTTTTTTGGAGGGGGGGTGGGGGGAAGGGAGTGAAGGGACGGGCCGCATGCATAATTGCGAGCAAAAAAACACACCAAAAAATAATGGACGAGTGCACACATCTGCTCTCTGCTCCCTGCGTTACGCGATTGAAATGACAGTAATGTCAACATGAGAGGTCACAACTTTCGGCTTTGGAAGAGGGCATATATAGCCAGTGACCACTTTTCCACAGGAAGCCCAACAGACGGGGGCGAGGGGGATCTCTTTGGAAGCTGAAAATCCGAGAGTTACTATGACACCAAGTCCCCGCTCTTCGAGGGCTGTTCAGCTGAAACTGAAAACACTGACTGAGATTGGTTCTGATCCATCTCCCGTTGAATTAGATCCTGACGGAGGAAAGATCGACGCTGGTAGGCTACCACGATTTCAGCGTTCACTCCCAGATGCTGATTCACAAAATCAAATCTTCATATGACCGTTAACAACGGTCCCAACATGAGGACGTGTCTTTTGAAGTCCAGCGACAGTCATAAATTTCTATTTCAAACAACACGAACCCGCGTCAAGAAATCGAAATTCCCAATTATAACGCATGACATAATTTATAACGTAGCAAAGCCGATAAAATCACACCGAATATTCACAGAATTTCTTTCTTTTTTTTTTTTTTTGGGGGGGGGGGGGGGGGGGGGGGGGGGGAATCTGCGGGTAGCTTTTGGATTTTGCTGAAAAGTTTCATGGCTACCACCACCAAGACATTCTTGGAACTGTAATGGATTTCCGTCACGACGTACATACGTCAAGTGGTAATTAAACGTCACTAGGATAATTCTTCAAAACTTCCACACAAACACGCTGAGTTTGCTTGACGTCCTTGGTTCAGACAGATAAGTCTTCGTCTTGCTGTGGACGGTCTGCAATAAGACTCCACGGCAGGACGACAACATATCGATCTGGTCCAACCCAAAGATGCCAAGCAAACTTTGTCATACAGACTACAGACCACCTCTCACCACAACTCTCAAGATACGGGCTTCAGACAAACCTAATAGCTGCCTGGCTGTTCCAGTGTGATGGATGTGATGACGTAGTCAGCTCCGTTGACGTATGCAGGACTAGACGTCAATGCTAAGCCCCTGGTAATGGCGGCTAAGGGGGCTAAACTCGGATCACCTATGCTTGCCAGTCTGCAGACTGGGGTAAGGAAAGGGTAAGACCGGGAGGGATGGCGGGAGGGACGAATGGGGGGGAGGGGGGGTGGGGGGGGGGGTGGGGTGGTGGTGATTTACAGAGTTACAGGAAGATTTCACTATAATGATAACACTGAAAAAAAAAAACAACAACAACAAAAACTTGTGAATTATTCATGGGCCTATGCACAACCTCAAAAGTTCGCAATGACATTTCTATTTCTCGCGTTGAAACGCAATGAAACTTTGCATTTAAAATGAGAAAACGTCTCCCTTCCCCTATACACATCTCCCTCCAGCCCTCCTCCTTCACTTCCCCCCCCCCCCCCTCCACACACACACACACACACACACACACACACACACGCTCCTTTCTCCTCGACTCTTTCAAACGATTGCTGGTCTGACGCAACAAACCATGGCGTGTTTTCTCACTTTTGCACGGACGTTTAATGGCGGCGCCCATGGCCACTGTCTGCCCGCGGATCTGATGGCCAAGAGTTCGAGCCACTCGTTGGCTGGGAATGGCGGAAATGGAAAAAGGTGGGTCGACTCCGCCCTAGACATGGCGAAGATCCAGAACTCACTGCCTGTACGACCAGTGGCCTGTGTGACGTCAACGATGAAACTTTTGTAAAGCAATGGCTGACCAGATAAACACACAGAGAAAGAGAGAGATTGAGGGATGGACAGAGAGAGAGAGAGAGAGAGAGAGAGAGAGAGAGAGAGAGAGAGAGAGAGAGAGAGAGAGATAGACAGACAGACAGAGGACAGACAGACAGATAGAGACGGAGAGGGTGATTACAAGTAACTTGAACACTCCTACGTGAATGGCATTTTATTCCTGAGTTCATTTGAAACTTCTGTGACAGACAGACAGAGACACAGACAGCGATTACATGTAACTTGAACACTCCTATGTGAATGGCATTTTATTTATGAATTCACTTGAAACTTTATTGTTTACGGCTTACAACCCGACGGATCAGACAGGGCCACCTTAGAACTCCCACATCTTATAATTCTTGAATTCAAACACAGACACACACACACCCCTCACACATAATGCATGCAAACTCTCTCTCTCTCTCTGTCTCTCTCTCTGTATCTCTGTCTCTCTCTTGCTCTCTCTCTC
>JADBJO010005016.1:35000-37500 GCA_016801955.1 Conus betulinus | reverse complement strand
CACAGAGGATGTTACCTGACAATGTACAAAGATCCCACCCACTGAGGAGGTTACCTGACAATGTATAAAGATCTCACATATACAGGAAGTTACCTGACAATGTAAAAAGATCCCACCCATAGAGGAGGTTACCTGACAACGTGTGAAGCTCCCGCCCTCCACTCATAGATGAGATTACCCGATAATGCCTGGAGATCCAGCAGGATCACCTTAAAATGTCTGAAGACCGCGGACGTTGCCTAAACATGTTTGAAGATCCCAAAGAGCTTATCTAAAAGCGTTTGATGCTTCCCCAGAGCTTACTTTCTTTGTTTGCAAATCCAACAAGAGATGAACTCAAATGTTTGAAGACCCGTCAAGATACCGTGAATCCGGTACAGACCTCCACAGATGCTATCTATAAAAAAAATAAATAAAATAAAAAAAAAAATGCCGAAAGACATCATACAGATTACCTTAACATGCTTGTTAAACGTTGAAGTCTCCATACGGATTTCCTTAAACTCGACTTAAGACTCGTTCACGTTCTGAAGGTCTTTTTAAGTTTTCTTTTGAAGTTTGAAAAAAAAAAAACAAAAACAAAAAAAAAACCCAAAAACACTATTCGTTCGTAATTCATTCAGTAATTTATTACGATAGTTCTGTGATCTTCTCGAGATTTGATTTAAAAAAAAAAAAGATTTTAACACACTTTGAAAATATTTTTTTCTCTCTTTTCTTTCTTTCATTCTTCTCTTTCCTTTCTTTTCTTCTTCTTTTCTTTTTTTTTAAGACCCCTCTCAGCCTCGCTCGAGTTTACCTTTGGAGTTTTGAAAAAGAAAAAAAAAAGAAAGAAAAAAAAATTGCTAGTGAGGCAAGAGAGGACAGGGGGCGCCAGAAGGGCGAGGTGGGGGGGGGGGGGGGGGCAGGGGGGGGGGCAAAGTCGAAAGTGGGGAGGGAGGGATGGGGATAGGGGATAGGTGAGGGTTACGGGGGAGGAGAGGGGGGGGGTAGGGGAGGGGGGGGGGGACGGAGCCAGTGCTGTCGACAGGAAGCGGCGGTTTGATGCTGGCTGCTTTCCTCCTGTGGGCGTGCAAGCCTTCAGACTTCTGGGGTCCCTGCCTTTAAAAACACGTGCCCCACCCCTCCCTCACCTCCCTCCTCACTTACTGTCAGCCCCTGTCTCTCTCTATACATACCCCTTCGTCTTCTCTGCCTCTCCTTCATCCACATCTCTCTCTTTCTCTCTCTCTCTCTCTCCATCTCTCTCCCCCCCCTCTCTCTCTCCTGACATGGCCTTTTGCGATCGAGCTGGGCTATATGCAACATTACCTGATCGTACCTTATCGTCTTGCTCTCTGTTTTGTCTCCTGTCTGGTCCTGTGTCTGTCTGTCTGTCTCTCTCTCCTCTCCTCTCTCTCTCTCTCCTCTCCTGACATGGCCTTTTTGCGATCGGCTGGGCTATATGGCAACATTACCTGACCTTACCTTATCGTCTTGACTTCTCTGTTTGTCTGTCTGTCTGTCTGTCTGTCTCCCTCCCCTAACATGTCGCGTCTATAAGCACATCTGTCTGACCTCTCCTCTCTCTCCCTCCTCATTCTCCTACTCCACGCCTCTCCTTTCTTGCGGTCGGCTGGGCTATATGCTCACATTACCTGACCTTACCTTATCGTCTCCCCTGACTTCTCTTCTGTTTGTCTGTCTCGGCTGTCTGGTCTATCTCTCTCTCTCCCCTAACATGGCCTTCTTTGCGCTCTCTTTCTGGCTATCTCCTCCCTCTCTACTCACACATTGCTTCCCCTCACTTACCACTCTCATCTCTCTACCTCTCCCCTTCTCTCTCCTCTCTCTCTCTCTCTCTCCCTCTCTCTCCCCCCCCCCCCTTCTCCTCCCCCCCCCTCTTTCCTCCTCCTCAGTCATCAGTCTCTGCCTGTCCTCTCTTCCTCCTGAGTCGCATAGTTGTGCCTGTCGCCCTCAAGCATAGGCCGCCGACAACAGTCCTCGAGCCTCGAGCCTGGGCTGCCCTCTCTAGTTGTTTCCAGGTGTGTCCCATCTTCTTGCTGTCTGCCTCAAGGTCCCGTCGCCAGGTGTTTTCTTGGCCTTCCTCTTTTTCCGTTTTCCCCCTGGGGTTCCATGATAACGCCTGTCTGGTGATGTTACTGGCTGGCTTCCTCAGGGTGTGCCCAATCCATCCCCATCTTCTGCGCCGGATCTCGTCTTCGGTTGGCAGTTGGTTGGTCCGCTGCCACATGTCTGAGTTCCTGATGGTGTTGGGCCAGTGGATCTGGAGGATTCTTCTCAGGCAACTGATGACGAAAGTCTGCACTTTCCTGGTGGTGGTCTTTGTTGTCCTCCATGTCTCGGCTCCATACAGTAGCACTGACTTGACGTTGGAGTTGAACAGCCTGATCTTCGTGCGAGTCGATACCACCTTGGAGCTCCATATGTTCTTCAGTTGCAAGTATGTTGCCCTTGCCTTGCCGATTCTTGCTCTGACGTCTGCGTCTGTGCCGTCCTG
>JADBJO010005016.1:12500-22500 GCA_016801955.1 Conus betulinus | reverse complement strand
ACCAACGACTGGTAGACAGACGCGGTGTAAAGATCCGACCACAAGGAGAAGGGCAGGGGACAGAATCTGGAGTTAGGATCCGGCGGAAGTTCGGTGCACTGTTTGACCTTAGCGGTGGTCTGCGCTCTCCCTAATATCCTTCCGGTCTCTCTCTCTTTCTCTCTCTCTCTCATTCACTCGCTTTCATTCTCCTCGTTTTCTCCCTTCTTTGTGTCTCTCTCTCTCACTTCTCTCCTCTCTCTCTCTCTCTCCTCTCTCTCTCTTCCTCTCTCTCTTTCTCTCCTCTCTCATTCTCCGCGTTTTCTCTCCCTTCTTTGTGTTCTTCTTCTCTCTCTCTCTCTCTCTCTCTCTCTCTCTCTCTCTCTCCTCCTCTCCTTCTCTCTCATTTCTCCTCGCTTCATGGGAAAGTTCGACGATGCATACACGTTTTATTCCGAAAGGGGTAACAGTATTATAGATTACTATTTATGTTCTGTTGAACTGTTAGAAAATGTGAAACAAGTGTCAGATAGTAGAGAGAGTTGAAGCTCAGCATATGCCTATTTTGATGGAATTACAAAGCACACTGTCTAACGCACAAGAGAACGAGGGCAAGAAATCTTACGTGAAGAAACTAAAAGTGGGATCCCACGAAACAACAACAGTATGTCCAGTTCATAGAATCGGAAGAGGCGAAACAAATAATGGCGCAAATAACAGAAGAAATAGAAAGAGATGTTGTAGATACGAGTATAGACAGATTTAATAAGCTATTAAAGAGGCAGGGAAAGACATGTACAGAACAATAGGTATAGGAGGAAAACATAAGACTACACAAATTACTGGTATGATAAAAAATGCCAAATCAAAAAGAAAGAAAGCGAAACAAGCACTCAGTAGACTGACATGGACGAAAAAGGGATAAAAACCCAACCATTTATGAAAAAAAGGAGAGAGGCTTACAGGAACAAAAGAGCAGTATACAAAGAAACAATTAGAGAAAAAAAAAAAAAAACAGTATATAAAAGCAAACATACATACATACGACACACTGGTACAAAACCGCAAGGACAGCCGAATTTCTGGAGCACCATAAAAAGTGTTAGAAGAAGAAGAGCACATTACCATCTATTAATACTACACAGTGGAAAGCGCATTTCGAAAGCATCTTGAATCCACAAGACACAGAAATACTAAACGATAGAGAAGAAGGACCACAAGAAGAAGAAGAAGTGTTAAACGAAATACATGTACAAGAATTAGATGAAGAGATAACCGAAAACGAAGTAAGATCAGCTACAGAAAAATTAAAAAAAGGCAAATCACCAGGCATTGATGAAATCCCTCCTGAATTTCTCAAAACTATAGCACGAAATATAGTGCCATTCTTAACGAAACTATTTAATAAGTTATATCAAGATAGCTATTTCCCCATAGAATGGTCAAGGGCGGTGTGATCATACCACTACACAAGAAGGGAGATAGACAGAATCCAGGAAACTATAGAGGAATATCCTTATTATGCATCATAAGCAAGATTTACACAGCAATATTAAATAGAAGACTATATGATTGGGCAGAAGCAGAAAATAAAATTAGCAAAGAACAGGCAGGCTTCAGGAGAGAGATTTCTCCACAGTAGACCATATTTTTCACACTAACATCTATGATAAGTAACTGCCTATACGGAGAAGAAGAAGAAGTAAGTTATATGTAGCCTTCATCGATTATCAGAAAGCGTTTGATACAGTAAATAGAGAAAAACTTTTGGAAATCCTACTAAAACACAAAATATCTACGAAGATGATTAACATGTTTAAAAGCTATCTATAAAACAGTACAAGCATGTGTAAGACATGGAACTGAACTAACAGAATTCTTTGAATGCCACACAGGAGTGAAACAAGGTGCTTACTGTCCCCCTAATAATTTTCCTTACTAATTACAGAAGTTGCAGACAATGTTACACAGCTAAAGGAAGACACGGATATCAATTCTTACCCGGAAAGGCAGAAATATTTTCACTTTTATTCGCTGATGACATAGCCTTAATAGCAAGAACACCAGCAGGCCTGCAAAACCAAATTAAAACCTACAGGAAGCCTCAGACCGCATTGGACTAAAGGTTAATCTCCAAAAAAACAAAAATCATGGTCTTTAGAAAAGGAGGATACCTTGGCAGACTAGAAAAATGGAACTATAAAGGGGAAAGAAATTGAGGTAGTAAACAGCTACAAATACTTAGGTTTCACTCTAACGACGACTAAACTCTCAGTAGATATTTCACTTTCAGAATATGCAGGAAGGGCGAAAGGGAAAAAAATAGGTGAAATAATGAAAACAATGTATAGCTTAGGACACTTAGATGTAAACATATTTTTTAAGCTATTTGATACACAGGTCAAGCCACTGCTACTGTACGCAGCAGAAGTAAGTATGGGGTTTGACTTGTTATTCAACGGTGGAAAATATACATCTATTCGCATGTAAAAGATACATGGGGGTAGGGAAGGGAAGAAAACGCCAAACAACTTAGTATACGGAGAACTAGGAGGAGATATCCGATGAGTATAGATAGTTCAATAAAAGCAATCAGATATTGGTTCAAATTAATGAAGATGACTCCAGACAGGATACCTAGACAAGCATATGAAAGAGAAAAAAAAAGAAATTTGACAAACCACACAGAACTGGGGCACTGGAAATTAAAACGCTGCTTGGATATATGTATGGCTTCTTCTCTGAAGTTTTTTTTGAATGAAGGCGTAGGAAACGAGCAAAGATTTATTATGACACTAAAACAAAGAATCATAGATTGTTACAAACAGAACTGGCATATAACAAAATAGCGAATAGTGAACGATTTACAACATATAATACGTTTAAAAACTATACACCAGACTGAAGAATACTTTCGCGCAATCACAATCGCGAAGTTCAGAAAAGCATTGACAAGACTACGATTAGGAATAAACGAACTCCATGGCAATATAAAAAATATATAGACAATCAAGCTATAACAACATGCCCCTTCTGCCCAACAGTAGAAACAGAAATGCACTTCTTAATGTGGTGTCCAAATTACAGGCAATTACGAACAAAATATATTTTCAAACACTTTAGTAACAGAAACGCAATCACACTGGAAAGTCTGCTACAAAACGATAACACTGAAACCATAAGAGATATGCAATGTATATCTTCTATGCCTTAAAAACCAGAGAAACCTATATGTAATAGTAATACTGACGATATAGGAAGAATAGAAATTCTAATCAGTAAAAAATATGTTACAATCAACGTTTCATCCTGCCCATGCACTCTGTCCCCCCCCCCCCCCCCAAACACACACACCCTCCCATCCCCCCGAATCTATTCATTTCTTTCCTGATGCCTTGCCTTGCCTCTTCATCGTCTTTTTCTTTCAAGCCCTTTTCCCTGAGGGAAGTAAGTAAGGGAGGGAGAGAGAGAGAGAGAGAGGAGAGAGAGAGAGAGACGAGAGAGAGAGAGAGGGAGGGAGGGAGGGAGGGGAGAAAGACAGACGAGGGGGGGTATGGAAGAAAGAAGAACCCAAAGAAGGAGAAAGAAAAGATCAAAAGGACAACGAAGAAGAGGCGGAAGAAGAAAACGGAAAGAAGAGAAAAGGGGAAAGAGAAGGAGGAAGAGGAAAAGAAGGGAGATGAAAAGGTAGAGTAGAGGAGGAGGAGGGGGGGGGGGGGGGGGGGGGGGGGGCAGGCAGATGGAGGAGGGAAGACGCGAAAAGAACAAAAAAAGAGGACACTGAAGAAACTAAGCAAGACGACGCCCGAGGAGGAGGAGGAGGAGGAGGAGGAGGAGGAGGAGGAGGAGGAGGAGCAGGAGCAAAGAGGTGCGGAAATGAAAGGAGGAGAAAGAAAAGGAGACAAAGGGAGAAAAAACGAAGACGAGGTGGAAGAAAACGAGGAGGACGAAGACAACGAAGAAGAAGAGGATGATAGTAATGAAGAGAGGAGGGACGAAGATGACGAAGAAACCGCCACAGGAGAAAAAAAAAAGCGGAGGAGGAGGAGGACAAAGAGGAGGAAAAAGAAGGAGCAGTATGGAGAGAGAGGAGAAAGACGAGGACTAGGAGGAGGAGGAGAGGAGGAGGAGGAGGAGGAGGAGGAGGAGGAAGAGGAGAAGGACTGAGAGGAACCCAAGAGGGCGAAGGGGTGGAGGAAGGAAAACAAAGAAGAGGTTGAAAAAGACGATGACAAAGAGCAGGAGAAGAACAGGATGAAGAATCAAGAAGGATGCAGAGGAGGAGAAGGACGAAGCAGGAGGAGGAGGACGAAGAGGAGGAGGCGGACAAAGAGGAGGAGAAGGACGAAGAAGAGGAGGAGGACTAAGGAGGAGGAGAAGGACGAAGAGGAGAAGGAGAAACGAAGAGGAAGAGAAGGACGAAGAGGAGAATGATGAAGAGGATACAGACGATGAGGATAGAGACGAAAAGGAGAAGAAGATAGACGAAGAGGAATAGAGACGAAGAGTAGGAGGAGGACACAAAGGAGGAGGAGGGAGAAGAGGAGGAGGAGGACAAAGAGGAGGAGGAGGACAAAAGAGGAGGAGGACGAAGAGGAGGAGAAGGACGAAGAGGAGGAGGTGGACGAAAGAGGAGGAGGAGAGACGAAGAGGAGGAGGAGGAGGACGAAGAGGAGGAGGTGGAACGAAAGAGGAGGAGAAGGACGAAGAGGAGGAGAAGGACGAAGAGGAGGAGGTGGACGAAGGGGAGGAGGAGAAGAGACGAACGAGAGGAGGAGAGAAGGACGAAGAGGAGGAGAAGGACGAAGAGGAGGAGAAGGGACGAAGGAGGAGGAGGTGAAGCGAGAAGAGGAGGAAGAAGGACGAAGAGGAGGAGGAGAAGAAGACGAAGAGGAGGAGAAGGACGAACGAGAAGGAGGAGGACGAAGGAGGAGGAGAAGGACGAAGAGGAGGAGAAGGACGAAGAGGAGGAGAAGGACGAAGAAAAGAATGACGAAGAGGATACAGACGATGAGGACAGAGATCGAAAAGGAGAAGAAGGACGAAGAGGATAGAGACGAAGAGGAGGACGACGAAGAGGAGGAACGAGGACGGACGACGAGAGGAGAGGAGGACGAAGAGCAGGAGGACGACGAAGAGGAGGAGGACGAAGAGGATAGAGACGAAGAGAGGAGGCGGACGAAGAAGAGGAGGAGGAGCGAAACGAAGAGGAGGAGAAGGACAAAAGAGGAGGAGGCGGACGAAGAGGAGGACGGACGAAGAGGAGGAGGAGGAGGACGACGAAAGAGGAGGAGAAGGACAAAGAGGAGGCGGGACGAGGACGAAGAGGAGGAGGAGGACGAAGAGGACCAGAGACGAAAAGAAGGGAGGAGGACCGAAGAGGAGGAGGACGAGGAGGACAGAGACGAAAAGGAGGAGAGACAGGACGAAGAGGAGGAGAAGGACAAAGAGGAGGAGGAAGGAGGACGCTAGCGGAAGGAGGAGGAGGGAGGACGAAGAGGAGAGAGAAGGACAAAGAGGAGGAGGAGGACGAAGAGGAGGAGGAGGACGAAGAGGAGCGGAGGATGACGACGAAGAGCGACAGAGACGAAAAGAGGAGGAGAGAAGGAGGACGACGACGAAGAGGAGAAGGACGAAGAGGACGAGAGAGACGAAAAGGAGGAGGAGAGACGAAGAGGAGAAGGACGAAGAGGACAGAGACGAAGTGGAAGAAGGACAGAGGATAGAGACGAAGAGGATAGAGACGAAGAGGACGAAGAGAGATAGAGAGGGAGAGGACAGAGACCGAAGAAGAAGAGACGAATAGGAGGAGAGAATAAGAGGATGAAGCCACGAAGAAGAAGGAGGAGAGAGGAGAAACGGAGGAGAGACGAAGTGGAGGAGGAGAAAGACGAGAGGATGAGAAGGACGAAGGGACTGCAGAAGAAAGATAGGAGGAGGACCGAAAGAGGAGAAGAAGGACGAAGAGGACAAAGACGAAGGATAGAGAGGACACAGGATAGCGCGAAGAGAGGACAAAGACAAGGGAAGAGTACGCTCCCCTTTGAAAGCTTCCCACTTGATGTCAAGTCGTCCTTGATTGTTGTATCGTCCCATTAAGACCAAACAAGAAAAAAAATTCAGTTCGGTCCACTGATGTTTATAGACCAGCCGACCGCCATGGGCCACATTGAGGCCGTCATCTCGTCCAAAATCGATTTCCTACACAGGAGTTTTCAAAAAGAAATTCCATCGAATCAATTTCAAAAACAACGTTTCTGAAACACGTAAGAATTGCTTAAGTACATTTTCGTTTTCTCTCACAAAATCTTAGATCAGATCCTATGAAAAAAAAAAAAAAAAAAAAATGAACCCCCCAAACTTTCATGAACCCAAAACTGCATCGGACAGGACATCTCCAAACAAGGTTTTCACAGAGTCCGCTATGAAGTGTGTAGGTCTGACTTCATGTTAGTTCCAGCTCCGTGGTGCATTGTCATGTCACACAGTGAAACCTATTCTGTTAAGAGTTTTGGGACTTGCATGATGTAAGACCAAAAAAAAACGCTTTACAGCACATTCCATGAAAAACCTTGTTCAGAGATGTACCACCTGATGTGATCTTGGATTTCTGAAAGAGACTAACATTTTTCATCTGATCTCAGATTTTTTTACGGAGAAAGAAAGATCTTTTTTAAAACAATATTCCGGTGTGTTTTAAGAAGGTGTGTTGTAAAGGGTTGTGTGAATGAATATTTCTTTTTTTTCTTTTTTTAAAATGGTTGACTTTTGAACTGACTTCAACAGCGGTGACAGCCCTGATATGGCCCTTTGCGGTGGGCTGGGCTATAAGCAACATTACCTCAACTTACCTCTTTCCAGAACAGAGAGGCACAATCACATGGAACGAACCTCCCAGCTTCTTCATCGTCTAAAAAGAAACAACCAGGTGCCTAAACGAGCGTGCTAGGTGCCCAAAACCATTTTCTTCTGTACGGCACACAAGCGGCGGGCTGGGTGGACCTCTTCAACGTCTGGTACAAAATCTGAAACAGTTTTCAAATAGTCTGCAAAAAGACGTATGCAGTAACTCCGCCGCGAACAAAGTGAACAACGGATCCGCACGACAAAAGACGCGCGTTTCGACCTCCTAGTTCTTTTTTTTTTCAAGCAAGATAAACAACACACGCGGGACAACGAAAATGACTAACGAGCAGTCACGCATCCTTGTCACATTCGGCACAAGATTCTTATTGTTCGTTGTCCTGAGTGTTGTTTGTCTTGCCTGAAGAAGACCTAAAGAGGTCGAAACGCGACGTGATTAGTCCTGTGATTCATTTGTCCACGTTGTTTGGCGGAGTTACTGCATACATTTTTCAGGATTTGTTTAGATTTCCGCCTGCAGTCGCCTCACTTTGCAACGAACTGAAAACTAGTCGGTGGGGGGGGCGGAAATAGTTCAGTTGGTAGAGAGCGCCGGACGTCGTGATCCCTGGGGGTGGGCGGGGGTGGCGGGTTTTCAAATTTCGGTACAGGGGGGATGTTTCCCACGGAGTTAACATTGGTTCGGACTCCATTCCCCATACAGTCCTTCGAATGAGACTATAAAACCGAGGTTCCGTTAAGTGGAACGCACGCGCAAAAACTTGCACACAACGTAAAATCCCATCACCAACTTTCCAAAGAGAAGGCCAGTGTCCGCAGGAGTATCATCAGCCTACGTACGCAGAAAGAAAGAAAAAGAAAAGAAAAAAAAAAATAGTTGGTGATCGGTCTGCTTGTTACAGTCCCCGGCCAGAGGCCTCTCGGACGCAGAGTCTGCGCTCTGGGGTTTCAGATCGGTGCTGGGTCAAGCTCGTGGGTCAAGTTCTTATCTTTGTTTTCTGGCCCGCCTTCATCAAGAAAGATTCTGGCATCGACAAGGCAGTTGGGGACTGTCTTGGCAAAGTTGATCACCTCGCTCAATGCCTTGATTACCTTGACGACCACCATGACCGACCTTCCCGCAAAAGCCCCACCTTGATACCAACCATGACCGACAGCCCCACACAAAACTACGTTACACGAAACTGGCAGTGAAATCTTCAGCATCAACAAGAAAGGAAAGGAAGGAGGAAGAAAGCGAGGGAGGGAAGGAAGGACGGAAGGCAGGGGGAAGGGGGAAAGAAAGGAAGGAAGGAAAAGAAGAGAAGGAAGGGCAGGAAGGAGCAAGGAGAGAGAAGGAGGGGGAGGGGAGGAAAGGAAGGAAGGAAGAAAAGAAGGAAGGAAGGAAAGAAGGATGGGGAAGGAAGGAAGGAAGGAAGGAAGGAAGAAGACAAACACTGGTTTTCACTGATCCGTTCCCCGGAAAAATGCTTGCCGTGGAATAAATTACACCCCCTTAGTTTTCTCCCAAAAGATCTGGAGACACCTTCATCTTGCTCTGGGCAAATAAACAGGACAGACACACTACAGGCAGGAAATTTGGAACAAAGCTCTGCTATTCACAAAAAAAAGAAAGAAAATCTGAAAGTGCCAGTGAGGTGATGGAGTCTTTGTAGGAAATAAGCAAATCAAAAGCGGTTCCCTTTAAGTCCATGTGGACTGTGTGCAAATGTTTGAAAGATAGCAAGAGAGAGTGAGAGAAAGGCAGGGGGGAACAAAGATGAGGGAGGAAACGAGGGAGAGAGAAACAGGGAGAGCAATGAGAGGGAGCAAAATCAGGGGGGAGAGAGGGGGGTTACAGACGGGGGGAGAGAACAGAGAAAGTGGGGGAGAGGAGAGAGAGAGAGAGGAGAGGGGAGAGAAGAGAGAGAGGGAGGGAGGGGGGGAGGGGGGGGGGGGACGGGAGCAGAGAAAGAGAGACAGACGGGATGAGAGAGAGAGAAAGAAAGAGACAGAGACAGAGACTGGAGAGGAAGGAGAGAGAGAGAGAAAGAGAGAGAGAGAGAGAGAGAAGAGACAGAGACAGAGACAGAGAGATACACACAAGAAGAGCGAGAGACAGAGAGATACACCAGAGAGCGAGAGAAAGAGACAGAGAGACACAGACAGACAGACAGACAGAGACACAGAGACAGCCAGCCAGCCTAAACCAAATAATGTGCAAATGCACAGAAACAGACATCCCGACGTAGCCGACCGACCAAAAAGAATGGCCCACACAACACCTGCTCTAGAGGAGGGGTAGGGAAGGGGGTGAGACACACAAAAGCAGTTAGGCGAGAGGGAAGAGTGAGGACGGGGAATGTTGTGGAGCGGTGGGAGAGAGGGTGGCAGGGCGGGGGAGGGAGGGGGGAGGGCGTGCAGCAGACAGGGAGATGAGAACTATTACAGGCAATCCCACTGCTGCAAAAGGCTTATCTCCCCAATCTGTTGTGGAAGGCACCCCGACAACCATCGCAGCAACACCTAAACGCACATCACCTGTTTGACACCCCTCTCCTCCAAGAACAACGAAAACATCACACACCCCCTCTCCCCACCCCCGGGGGTCCTCCATGACAACCCCACTCCCCCTTTCCCTACACCCCCCCCCCCCCCCCCCCCCCCAATTCTTACATATCGAGCTTCTGGCTCCACCCTACCCTCCCCTTTCTCAAGTTCTCTGTCTGTCTGTCTGTCTGTCTAGTCTCAGTCTCCCTCTCTGAAAAGTGTTAAGCCAATACTTCTAGTGTTTATAAAATAAAGAATGCGTTGTCGTTTGTATTGTCTCTCTCTCTCTCTCACTATGTGTGTGTATGTGTGTGGTGTGTGTGTGTGTGTGGTGTGTGTGTGTGTGTGAAAAATGACTAACTAAGCCCATACTACACAGTTATAAAATACTGAATCATCGCTCCATTATCTCTCTCTCTCTCTCTCACACACACACACACACACCACACACACCACACACACCACACACACACACACACACACACACACACACACACACACACACACCTCTTCTCCGTCGCTAGGGAAACACCCACATTGAGCATAATCTGCGCAGTGCCAGCAAGATTTTTAGCAAAGTGCAGAGAAGTGCATCATAGTACACATGATAGACATCAGATCACCATCC
>JADBJO010005015.1:252500-256511 GCA_016801955.1 Conus betulinus | reverse complement strand
AGTCAATATTCCGATCGTTCTCTCATCGCGTGCTTCAACTCAAATATTTTGATTCTCTAGATCTTTTCACTTGACCCATAAACCGAGAAAAAAGTAACTCTGTTTGCAATGGAAAGAGGTTATCTTCTCTCCTGATTCTTTTCCTGACACATACCGTATTCGTCTGTTCGTTCCGGAAAAAAACTATACTCTTCTCTCCTCTCTTTACAGTTGATAACACGCTAGCGTTTCTGTTATAACATGGCAATTCTTAGCAGAAATCCAGGTGCAGTAATATGAGAAATGTTTTTTTTTTTTCGGCTAAGTAAAATGGCTTCTTCTTCATGTTATTCTTTGTTGCCTCGAACTTTTTAGTTGGTTTGAAAAAATTAAAAAAGAGTTTTAGAATAAACGGGCATTTACTGCTTGTAGTACGTGTATACGTGTTTGGTTTTTTACTTTTCAACACAAAGGGTTTCAGTACAAGGGCAGCAAACACTGTCTATTTAGCAATGCTTACTTGCCAACTGGGATTACACATTTATAATATAAACTGAAAAAACAAAAAACATTCTTCAACTAAATGTGTTCATGAAGGTACTGGAAAACTAGTTCTGAGATAGAAAATATACCGTTAAAGTGAAACTAAAAGCTTTCAGCATCTATGCTGACGAGCACGTTTATAAAGAATTAACTGAAAGTGAAGACTTTTTTTTTTTTAAATGAAAATGTATTCTTCAGTTATCACAGTTTCAGCTTCTGTTACATCAAGGAGGTGTCACTGCTGCGGACTAGTCCATAAAACACTGCACCACATCCGCTAAGTTTTGAGACCACAATGCGCATGATTTAAAACTGATGGATAAAAGAAATAAAACTAAGATGAGAGAATTCAAGAAGAGGGTCTCGTAGCTACGACTTAGCAGATATCTGACCTACGCATTAGCCCAACATGCCGGTTCAGACCTTGAGTACCTACCTAACATTGGTTGTGCCATAATTATCATTATCCAAGCTAAGGAAACATACAATCGAAAGGAATGTGTACACTAATGAAAAAGCGTCACTATTTGGGTACACTGTGACAGTCTAGCTATTTTGCAGAAATCACTTGCAGGCGTAAATAAACTTGTTTTTGGTTTGCTTTAAATTTCTGGTGTTTCTTCTTGTTGTTGTCTGATTTTAGGTTGTTTTTTTTTTTTTTTTTTACTATCCTGATCTATTTTTTTCTTTTTTCTTTCCCTCTTCTCCTTTCCTGGGGTTTTTGTTCGTTTGTTTGTTTTTTTTTGCTTTTTATGTTTCTCATCCATTTGTTAATAATGTATTCATGTATGTACAATCTTGTGGAATATAGAAGAAAAGAAGTACAATTGCTAGGGGGTAGGGCCAAATCAGTTGCATGTTAAGGGACAGGAGGTCGGGGGAGGGGAGGGGAGGGATCAAAGGGGGATCAGGAGATCCTAACCCAGTGGAGTACGGGGGAAAACGAGCTCCGAATGCCTTTTTTTTAACCTGCTAGGGATGGATGCAGGATGGAGAATGAAGAAGGTGGTGGGGGAGGGGGGGGGGGGTGAGATATTCCCATAGCGCCTGGAACCCTGCAAATACCTCCGACGCCCCCCCACCTCCAACCCTCCTTCCCCCCCCGTCAATCCCTGAATTTAACTTCAAATTGCACAGTTTTGATATAATTACATCATTATATGTGTTCATTCTTATTTCAAAAACTGTTTGTTGTTGTTGTTGTTGTTGTTGGTTGTTGTTGTTTTCAGGGGTTGAAAACATTACACGTCATGGTTGGCGCCTTCAGCGCGGTTCAATTCTTCTGTCTGTCTGGAGGAAGTCAACGGTTCATCTGATATATCTCCAGACTGAGACATCACATGTTCACAAAATTCCACATTGGCGAGTCGTCAGGTTGCCCATGCGGTACAGCCCAATGACAGTGGAACACTTTCTGCAGGACTCTGTTCCCACACCATGAAAAAGCTGAGGGCAGAGACCTGGCCTGCCAACACACCGATGAGGTGAAAAGCTTTATGGATCACTGGAGGGCCTCCGCTGTACAGCAGCCTTCGTCAATGCCTCTGGGGTTCCTGTCTGAGTGAACGAAGAAGAAGAACAAGAACAAGAACAAGAAGAACAAGAACAAGAACAAGAACAAGAATCTGATATGTTACCAATGATCAAACGTTCAATGAACTTCATCGATTCTTGCGTTTTTCACATATTATTTGATGGATGTTTTCCCACGTGACAAGACTTTCATATGTATATGATAAAAATAATAAAAGAGGCTTGGTCTGTGGAGATTATTATTATTATCTACAACCGAAACGGATGAGGTTGTGAATCAGGCTCATACTGCACATAACATTTTGCACACATGTAAATCCCATCACCAACTTCCGGAAGAGAAGGGAGAAGGGTACTTGTGACGGTGACGCTTGGCAACATCATCCGATCAGTCCCACTAAAACACCAAACCAAAGAATACATTTCAAATCTAAGCCCACTCTCCCCTTCTCATCCCCCCTTCCATCCCTTTCTTGCTTAGGAGGGTGCGAAAGGCCCGACTGACACGATCTATGACACAGGAAAAAACTGCGTCACGGTAAATACGTGCCGCCTTTCGTTCTTATCAGCCTGCCTCCCTTCCCCCCTCTCAACCCTCCCTCCCCATGCGGTGCGATACCACCTCCACCACCATCTCCACCAACCCCCTCTACCCCCGCGACACCAAGTTCCGAGGCGATTGGTGACAAGACTAAATCCCTCCCCCTCTCACCCCCCCTGATCGGTAAATGACAGGTTGTCAAAATTTGATTCGGCAAGTGAGAGATTCATATACCAGGCACACACACAGGCGCAACTTCACTGACCCCTCAGGACTGCCTGTAGACAAGAGCAGAGGAAGACAAAGGGACAGAGGCCTAGTAAACTCTTGGTAACTCTTTGATCTCAAGTCATTCACTGTTCATTCCCAGGAAAAGTGAGTTGGAACTCTGTTTTACATTTTTGAATCTATGTATTGATTTTATGTATGCTGTGTGTGTTAACATTGTAACTTTGTACAAATGCTTAGCAACATTTATCAAACTGATGAATGATTATTCTGTGTAGTAGTAGTTTGCTTGCCATCATATGGCAAAAGCTCTCTCCCAGTGGTTTTTGATTCTTTGTTAACAATCTGACCACACTGTTCTTTGTGTGCACCCTGACTTTTGTCAGTATGCAACTCTGTCTGTTAAGATAATAATTCAATGATTAATTTTGATCAGAAAACAGTAAGTATGCCTGTGCTAGGTAAAACTGCTACTCTGATTTATAAATACTGGTGATTATTGGAATGATTTGTAGTGTATGACTTTAAGTCTACACCACATGTGTACTTGGACTAAGCATAGCCCAAGTCAGTGTGATTTAATTCATATGAAACAAGGAAGAGTTGTTGTTTAACTAAAACTGTAACATTGTATTACTGTCTCCTACCCTTTTGTAAGCTTAACTTAGCCTTTTAAACAAAAGTGGAGGTTAATAGTTATAGCAGAAACTCTACCATAGAGAAAACTTTGCTGGCTGAGTCTCAGTCTCACACCCTCTCTGAAAGAAAGAGGAAAAGGGTAAATGTGTGCACTCGACAAGCCAGCCACCAGATTCTCATCTACAGATCAAGTTCTCTTTATCGCAGAACTGGGATCCTGGTCACGCTGCACATTGCGGTCTGAACAGAAGCTGGGACTTCGCCAGAAACCAGGGCGACACACCAGACAACAAATCTACACCAGTGGGGCAGTCACCAGCCACAGGAGAGATCAACTATTCTCTCCGAAGCAAAGCTAAGTTTGCTTACCACCTGGACTCAAACCCATCAGACCCTTACCCTCACTTTATGATGATGAAACAGTGAGAACCTGTCTATGAGTACCACTCTGGCTACAATACTGGGTATTAGCAAGCAGGGTGGATGTATAATAACCATATACATTCAGTGTAACTTAGACAGAACCCCTGTATGCCAACTTAAGCTTG
>JADBJO010005015.1:237500-242500 GCA_016801955.1 Conus betulinus | reverse complement strand
ACACACACACACACACACACACAACACACACACACACACACACCACACACACACACACACACACACACACACACACACACACACATAAAGAGATTACATAGATTATAAAAAACAGAGATATAAAGAGAGACACACACCCACCACACACAGAGAGAGAGAGAGAGAGAGTCACAGTCACAGTCACAGTCACAATCACAGTAAAAGCATTATATTGCAGACGGAATTATGCAATAATGAGAGCAGCACAATACGAGTCTTCGTCTGGAAACAACCTACAAGATAAGACTCAGTCTGGAAAGAAAGAAAAAAGCCTGAACAAGAAAAACATACCTCCACACTCCGTGCCGATAGGACCTACCACCAGGATCTGAACATGCTGAGAGAGAGACGGCGCCAGTGACACAGAACTGCTGCTGCCAAGTTTAACCCCATCTGCTTCCCTTCATTGCCACCGAGAAATCAGACTTCTCTCTAAGCAACATGTCCTTACGGAGCCTATGATGACAGTTAAGGTGTGAATCTCACCCAGGAAGACAAATACAAAAGAAGGTTATGATTTGCTCTATATCCCACGTATCCGATGAAGTCCAGACCACGAACAAAATTAATGCAAAACGCGGAATAAGGATGCTGGGTGGGAAAATGAAGCGTGTAACAATGGGAAAGGAAGGGAGAGCAGGACATGGGGAGTAACTGTATGGCGGGGGGGGGGGGGGGGGGGGGGGGGGGGGGGGGGGGGGGGGTTAGAATATGCGCTAGAAGTATGTAGAAGCTGAAAAAAAAAAAAAATAAAAAGAAATACGATTATTCGAAGAACACTGAAGATACAGAACACGCATTTATATATTGAGTCACAATGAAAGTTAGCACGCAGAGCCAGACACAGACCAACGCTCATATGATACCCGATATGAAACAGAGAAGCGAATGTTCAACAAATGTGTCTTGTTCAGATATTACAAGTAGCAAACAAATAAAACAATTGTCTTGTTCGTATTTTGTTTTGAGTAATCATCACTTTGTGCACCTGGTTTCCTCAGTTTGCATTTTGGCGTGTTTTTAGGGAGGTTGCAGTCTCCTCCAGTTTCCTGGCAAAATTCTGAATCGCTTAATCACGATTAGTGGTATGTTATGCTTCAGAATTGTGTGTAAGAAAACAGGAACAGAACAGAGAGAGAGAGAGAGAGAGAGAAGAGAGAGAGAGAGAGAGAGAGGAGAGAGAGAGAGAGAGAGAGAGAGAGAGAGAGGAGAGACGACATTCATTCATTCCATTTGCATTCTGCATAGGTTTGTTATGTTTTGTTTTGCGTGTTTGCTTGTTTTTAGTCACAAATATGATCTTTCAGCCACTGGGGGGTAAACTCACTAATTTTTGCTTTCCCGAAACCTCTGTTTCTCTTTCAGTTTGGTGCCCCCAAGATCCTCTCGTCCAACTGAATGAAATGGTCCTCAGCGTTTTTTGTTGTCTTTACGTCTGTCTTTTTTTTTTTTCCTGCGTTATATTTTTCTTTTGTTTTGTTTTTTCTGCAAGTTGTATTAAAATGTTTTGCTTCAAATGAAGAGATACATGCACATGAAATTGCAACTACCGGTTTTACCGGTTTTTTTTTTCCTCCTTTTTTTTTTTTTTTTTCATATCCAAATATCATACTTGAAAAAGAGGAAAAAATAATAATAATAATAATAATAATAACAAACACAGACAGACAGACAGACAGACAGGCAGGCAGGCAGACAGACAGACAGACAGACAGACAGACAGACAGATGACAATGCGATCTGACGGGAATTGCATCATGTAATAATGGAAGTTGACTTTAACGTCCTCACAGGAAAGCTGTTAGGGATAAGGATTCTACTGCAGCAAACTGCAATAGCCTCAGTGTCGTCAGCTGTCTGGAGGACTTTGGAACTAGCACGCTTGGGCGTTTGGGGTCGGGGGGAGACATGCGGGATAGTCGTTTCCTTAAGACAGAAGCTGGCTGTCCCCAGAATCTCCTCTGTCGTCTCCAGATAGTAGGGGCCGGTATAGCTCAGCGGTAGAGCGCCGGACTCGTAATCTTCGGGTTGCGGGTTCGAATCTCCGCCGGGCCGTTTCGGTACAGGGGGATTTTTCCCTCGGAGTTAACATTGGTTCTGACTCCCATTTCTCATACAGTCCTTCGCATGAGACTATAAACCGAGGTTCCGTGTGTGAACGCACGCATAACATATTTTGCACACACGTCAAATCCCATCACCAACTTTCGGAAGAGAGAGAAGGCCAGTTTGGCCGTTGGTATGGATGACACGTTACACATAGCATGCACCTTCCCCGAAATTGGAATATGGCTGCCTTAATGGCTGGATGATGAAAAAAAACGGTCATACACACAAAACTCCACTCCCTTTGTTGGGTAGATGGGATTAATCCTTGCCTTTCTATACAGGGGGTGTCCGCAGGAGTATAATTAGCCTGCGTATGCAGAAGAAGAAGAAGAAAAAGAAGAAGAAGTCTCCAGATAGTACAAATGTTCGTTTGATTCTCAGACATCCCAGATCTTCTCATATCACTCCCTTACTTCTTTCTCTTTATTGGCTGAAAAAACGAATAGACTACAAACTGTCATTACTCTGCTTTAAATCTTTGAATGGCTTATCTCCTTCCTACCTTCTGATCTCCTTCATCTCTATGTTCCTTCTAGGCAGTTGCATTCTTTGATGGACAACGCTCTCTCTTCAAAATCCCAAGATTTCGAACTAAAACCTATTCTTTTCACTCAACGCCTATCTTGCGCTGCAGTGGCTGAAGATAAGTGATTACTCTTTCATTTTTTCGTTGTCCTGATTGTCTTGTGTCCTGCCTGAAGAAGACCTAAGAGGTCGAAACGCGTCGCGTTTTGTCTTGAGGTTCGTTTGTCCATGTTTTTTTTTTGTTTGTTTGTTTTTTTGTTGTTTTTTTTGTTTGTTTTTTTTTTGTTGTTGTTGTTGTTTTTTTTTTTTTTTTTAGTTTGTTTGTTTCTCTTGCTGTGCACTAACATTAATATTCAAAATTTGTTTAGATTTCCGCCTACAGTCGCCCCACGCTGCAACTAGATCTATGGCGATCGTTCGTTTTTTTTTCGGGGACCGGTTTCTTGGAATAAACTCCCAATATCTTTGCGTAGTTCAAACTCTCTGTCTTCCTTCAAGGTATCTCTTAAAACAACCCTCTTCACTATCAATAGCATTCTTTCATCCTCTTCCCTTTGCCCATCAAATTGATTCTGCGTTTAATGTGTGTGTGTGTGTGTGTGTGTGTGTGTGTGTGTGTGTGTGTGTGTGTGTGTGTGTGTGTGCGTGCGTGCGTGCGTGCGTGCGTGCGTGTGTGCGTGCGTGTGTGTGTGTATGTGAATATATGCACCCTAATTTGTATGTGCATGGTGCTTAGTGTAATAGCCATCTTCTTATTACTTTCATTTATGTTTTCAAAACCTTTTCTGTATTAGTAAGCGCGTAGGCTTTTGATTTAAGATTTCAAAAGAGAGGGGTTAGTTACCGCCAAGGACACAGACAAACAAGAGTACAGGACTATGTACAGGTCCTGCACTTTTGTTTGTCTGCGTCCTTGACGGTATCTGACCCCTCTCGTTTTCACATTTTGCTTCATTTTCCGCCCTCAGCCATTGTTTTGAAACTTTATGATTTAAGATTAAGCGCCATAATGATCACTAGACTGTTATTATTATTATCATTATGATTAGTAGTAGTAGTAGTAGTAGTATCATCATCATTATTATTATTATCATTATCATCATCGTTATTATCATGATTATTATCATTATCATCATCACTATATGCGTAAGACTAATTCTTTCTTTGTAGAACAATCGAGATATTTCTTCCAGCGTTGCAAAACACCGTCCCAGACGGTTGTCTGTGTGTTGGTTCAAGTCTTGCCCCGTTTCCCTCCCACCGGCCATGTTCAGGCCTACCGGGCAACTGTCTTCGCGCAGAGTGGCGATGGTCCTGTGCCGCTTGAGTCGCCGACCCTGGAAACTAAGCAGGATAGCCATCACTACGTCACTGCAAAGATCCATGTCCACTCTGCGCCTGTGACGGACAATTTTGTCCATTTATTTACTTACTTATTTCTCTATTTGTTTCGCTTATCTAAAATTGTCTATGTATTTTCATGGAATAGTAAAACGTCCCAGTGATCTTAACACCAGTATTTTGTAATTTTTTTTATATTCTTTTGCAGGTTGTACAAGGAAGAAAACTCCTTTAATCTGAATATAGGCGTGCTATCTCCTTTCCAAGGGCGGGAAACTGTGTTTTCATTCATGAACTGTACTTGCTCTTGAAAGTTAAAAATGTTAATCACACGAAGATAATATAAATGAAAAAAAAATAATAATAAAAGTCTCTCTACTGACCTTATATCCCCCTTCAATCCCTCCTCCGCTCCTCCCCCAGCTCACTAACGCACTGCATGATCAAAAATAATCATACTCAGTAGAGAACATAAAGCTTGACTTACACACAACTACGGAACACAAGACGGGGTTCGTGGTTACGTCAGGGTTTAAGGAGTACCTTTACCGTTTGAAGAGATTTTTTTGTAAAAAAAAAAAAAAAAAAATCCCTTTATATGACCAAAAAAGAACAAATCCATTCTGACAAAGCATACTTTGTTCTGGGATTTTATTTCCCCTTTCTGTGAAGGGTGGAAGGTGGGGTTGGGAGGTTATTAATCAATCAAATGCTATATGTCGGCAATGATAGTATAAAAAAAAGTGTGTGTAGACTAATAATTGTGTTCCCACGCTGTTGGTGTGACAACAAGGATTTAGGAATGAGGATCCCAGCAGACTACAGCCAATACAAAGATTCTGTGTGCATATCAAAACTCTTCAAGACATCGGAATATTCAGAGTTCCTGTATACTTCAATGAAATGATTGCGCAATGGATTCTTTACACTGAGGGTTTATCTACTTAACAGATGTTGAATGCAATTTTTTTTTTTTTTTTTTTACA
>JADBJO010005015.1:225000-232500 GCA_016801955.1 Conus betulinus | reverse complement strand
TCTGGGGGTTTTTTTCCTATTGCGAGTTTTTTTTTTTTTTCGTCTATTCCTCTTTGAAGTTCTGTCTTTTCTATTTCAGTTTTTTTTCTTCTAACTTTAAGTCGTAATTGGTATTTTCCATTCCCTTCACTATTTGTGTTCTTTGGTGTGTTTCCTTCTTCTTGCAGTCCAATGAGTTTTTAGGTCGATTCCCTGATACCGATGAGTAATTACCTACAGAGTAGCCTACAGGATCCTCCTGTTCATGCGTGTACAAATGTTCGCCACGTGTACCAAGCCAAATATTATCAATGTTTGCCACGAATACCAAGCCAAATGATTATCAATGTTCGCCACGAGTACCAAGCCAAATAATTATCAATGTTCGCCACGAATACCAAGCCAAATGATTATCAATGTTCGCCACGAATACCAAGCCAATGATTATCAATGTTCGCCACGAATACCAAGCCAAATGATTATCAATGTTCGCCACGAATACCAAGCCAAATGATTATCAATGTTCGCCACGAATACCAAGCCAAATGATTATCAATGTTCGCCACGAATACCAAGTCAAATGATTATCAATGTTCGCACGAATACGAAGCCAGATGATTATCAATGTTCGCCACGAATACGAAGCAAAATGATTATCTATGTTCGCCACGAATACCAAGCCAAATGATTATCTATGTTCGCCACGAATACCAAGCCAAATGATTATCAATGTTCGCCACGAGTACCAAGCCAAATGAGTATCAATGTTCGCCACGAACACCAAGCCAAATGATTATCGGAACTCTGAAGGGAAATGGGAAGAATTAAACAGTAAATGATACAGAATTAGCAAACCAGGTCGGCTTTGCTACCATCATGAAACACTTCTAAGCACATACCCCCAAACCAAGGCTGCTTGGAGTACTTGTTCATTTAGCACACAAAGTGCCTTCACAACAAATGAAAATAGCAGCACCTCACAGCCCGTGGATTCATTCAACTCCAGTGAAACGCTCGCTCCAATATTCAAATGTTTGAATTAAAACGACTGCGAACACTTTTTTTTTTTTAATTAGAAAGAAAATAATGATAGAAATCACTCGCGCTTTATTGTAGACATTTTTGCTGTTATGCAATAGGTACACCATCACTTGTGTTGGTTTTTCTGCTTTATTTCTCTGTTTGTTTGTTTGTTGAAATGATAATGATAATCATTATCACCGTCATTGTAGAATCTTCATTACATTATTATTAGGTGTATACATAATCGCCGTCCTCAACAGCGGTACAAGATCCCCCCATATATTAACACCGACCTACTCTTCAGCCAGTGGGTGGACGAACAGAAAAATCATTCCTTTCCAGCTTCCTCCTTTCCACTTGAAGACTGGGCAGCCCCCACCAGTACAGCCACCCGCTCTCCCTGCCACCACAACTCTTGTGTCACACGAACCCATGAATGCGTGTACCTATGAATCGTGCGCAAGTCCGCCGCCTAATCCCTTTCTACTACTCAACATGTACACAGGTATCAACGGCCAGAGGGAGGCTAGTGTCGCTAAGTATCTACGATCTTGGCAGGCATAACGATGCGTCCGTATCGGCCGCGTCTTACCCCGGTATTACATCTTTGAAGGCCTCTGCCCCTTCTCGCCCCAAAACCTTTCCCGCTCCTTTCTCACCTCTCCAGTAAAAAAAAAAAACAACCGAAATCACACATAGCTCACGTGCACACACGTGTACGTGTGTGTGTGTGTGTGTGTGTGTGTGTGTGTGTGTGTGTGTGTGTGTGTGTGTGTGTGTGTGTGTGTGTGTGTGTGTGTGTGTGTGTGTGTGTGTGTGTGTGTGTGTGTGTGGACGCACGTACTCCACGCAAGCTCGTGCGCAAACACACACTCACACACACACACACACACACACACACACACACACACACACACACACACACACACACTTGGAAAATTCATATTACATACACTTACGACACTTCACTTGTGCACATTCTGCAGTTTACAAATACATTTACAGTAAACAGAACAAGGATCCAGAGAGTCTGTTAATAGTGTCAGTTGATATATGTTCCGTCATGAGCATCTGCTACAGGAGAGGCCCAATATGAACGAACACCGTTTCCTATGAGTCTTTGCAGTAGTGTTCTTGAGATTGTGCCGGCACAGTTTGTTTTAGTTGGTGTTGATTCTTGCTCTTCCTTCTAGTCTGGATATGCGGCCTCCTCTCTCTCTTCATGTTAATTTCTGCGAGGTCGTTTATTATGGTATAGCAGCTCTGATCTTATTTGTGAAGGTGATTTCTTTAGGTGTATAATCACATCTGATTGGCCTGGCTTAATTAAATCCGCTGGGGTTTGTTGTTTTTTTTTTTCAGTCAGTCAGGTGTGTCTGCTTTTCCTGGTTAATATTATTTTTACTTTTATTGGATTCCAATCTTATTTCATTTTAATTCAGGCATTAGACTTTGTTATTCATTTAGATGCGTATTTTATCGATTTCCTTTTTATATTTACGTATTGTAATCAATTTTCAACTTAAAAAAATTTAATTTGTTCATACAGTTTTTTAATCGATTTTCAGCTTCCAAAGCTTCCAAAACTGCCGCCGCTGCACACATACACGCACACGCACACATACACACACAACGTACGCCCGTATGCAGAGGCATCTACATACCTATATGTACACATTTATGCATTCATACACACACACACACACACACACACACACACACACACACACACACACACACACACACACACACTGCACTCATGCGTGAGTGCGTTCGCGCGCGCGCGTGCCTTATGTGTGTGTGTGTGTGTGTGTGTGTGTGTGTGTGTGTGTGCGCGCGCGCGCGCGCGCGCGCGCGTGCGTCTGTGCCTTCGTGCGTGCGTGCGTGTATGTGTGAATTTGTTTTAAAACTTTTGAGACAGAATATCAACCTCTTGACCTATTTGATTCTTTTTAATCTTGTCTGTTAATGTCTTCGTTTTTATTGTCATGGTTTTTGTTGTTGTTGCAATTCTTAAAGGTCGCAGCCACTTGATGCCAAAATTAACGTTCATTGGAATTTTCTAGATATTAATTTTGTTTTGTTTTTTTACTCGTCCATCATATGGAGGGTTGTACCATGTGATTTTCCTTTCCTGCTTTTTTTTTTTTTTTTTGTTCATGTTGTTATCTGGGTTGTATTGTAGTTTGTAGCTGTAACACTTTTTTTGCAATGCCTCTTGGTATTCTGCTGCTGCGTTGTTTAATACTCTTTCATTATGTGACAGGTTAGATAATCTCTTGTTTATGCCATTGGGTATGGTTTTTAGTATAGATGGTGGGTGGTTGCTATTGATGTTTTACATAAATGGGAGTGTCATTAGGTTTCTTGTATGGTTTATATATGTAGTTGTTGAGGTCAAGTGTTATGTCTAAGTAGTTCACTACCTTTTTATTTTGCTTCGATGGTGATTTTTAAGTTATATAGTTTTGGAAAATTTTGCATAGTTCTTTTTTCTTGTTTTCAATGGTTCTTGGATTGTTGTTTAGCGCGGCGAGGCCGTCGTCTCTGTATAGTCCGACTTGCTTTCCGAGTTGTTTTTGGATGTTGGATAGCATGAACAGTCCGACCAGTTCGCATGTTTCGGCACCGTCATACGATCCCATGGTCACATCAAATGTTGAGTTTCTGTTCGTTTTCTTGATCCATGTTTCATTTCTGTTGTAGAGTAAAGTTCTTGGTGTGGAGAATGATTTTTCATTTCTGACCCTGTTATGTCTGTGTGTTTATTAGCAAATTTCAGAGCTTTAGTGAGTAGCTCTTCATCTATGGATGGGTAGGAGTCTACTATGTCGAATGTGATGAATACTGTGTTCTTCTGTTTGTTAAGATTTTTGAACCATTGGATAACTTCATATGTGTTCTTCCAGAGGTTGTATTCCATGTTTGATTTTATGTTTTTTATGGCTTTTTCTAGGATTTTCTTACTTATTTTGCCCAGTTCAGATTTAGATGGGTTTATTAGTCTACATGTTGGGTTGTTGTGGAAATTGGGTTTATGGTCTTTAAGAGTTATGAAGGCTTCTTTTATTGCTGTGTTTCTACCCCTGTCACCTAGATCCATGTGGTGTATGAGTTCTTTTTCTTTTTTTCGGATTTCGGATGTTGTTGTGTATGGTTTTATCAGCTTTTTTGTAGTTTTTCTGAATGTTTTTATCAAGAAGTTGTGAGTACTCGTTTGGTCCCATTTTGTAGTAATTACTGGTTTTGTCAGCCTTCACGAATATTTTTTTGTCATTTTTGTATTTGTTTTATTTCATTTTTTAATGATGTTTGGAAATCATTGTTTGATTTTTTTAATTCTATGTTGGCTATCATTCTTTTCATTTTTTTTCCCTCGAAAGATTTGATTTCATCTATGGCCGGTGGAGATCGCCATGATTTGAAGCCATATGTGTTTTTGTCCTCTTTTTTTTGCATTCGGGTTCAGGAAGAAAAACGCTTTCCATCTCATGTTTCGTACGAATTTTTCAGTTTGTTCTATAGCCTTTTTAAGTAGAATTGCGGGTTGGAGAATGGTATATTTTTTGTTGATTGTCTAAAATTGATTTCCTCCATTTTGAAATTCATTAGGCCAAAGTGCTCAACTCGAGGAGCTATTATCAAGAATAGTACTAAAACGCCTAATAAAATTTTTTAAGTGCTCAAACCCCTTGGGAGCAACATCTGTTAAAATAGTATGGCAAAAGGAAGTTTTAAAATCATCAACAGATCTGTTTCGAGCGCTGGCTATATATATGATATAATTTTGCCTCCATATGATGGACGAGTAAAAACAAACGTAGGGAAAGAATTTTTTTAAAATTCTGACAGCATCCTTCCCAAAAGAACACAAATTGTCCAAAATATTCAACAAGAACACCATCAAACTATCATATTCATGCATGCCTAACCTTAAAAATATAATTGATTCATCCAACAAAATGAAAAGCAACACAGCAAAGAAGGGTGAAGAAAGGAAATCCTGCAATTGTACTACAAAGAACAGTGTCCCTTAAGCAACAAATGCCTCTATAACAACATTGTATACCAAGCCACTGTGACATCAGAAAAATGAAAAAGAAACATACATAGGGATCACTGAAAATCACTTCAAAACCAGATATGCAAACCATAAACAGTCATTCAACAAAGTAAAATACAAAAACCAAACAGAACTGAGCAAATATATTTGGAGACTTAAAGACAAAAAAATAAAACTATAACATATCCTGGAAAAATCATAAAAAGGGCATCACCATACAATAACACTTCAAAAAGATGCAACCTATGTTCAACAGAAAAATGGTTAATACTATGCAAACCATACTTAGCAACCCTAAATACTAAAGTAGAAATAGTAAACAACTGCAGGCACAAATGGAAATCGTTGTCAGCAAACGCACCCTGAACTGTAAACAACCTGAAAAACCGAACAACACGTGCAGCCAATCCGCACGTGCAAACAGTGACATTAGGCATATATAACCGGCAGTAGGCGACCCAACACCATCCTGAGGAGAGCCAGCGCTCGAAACAGATCTGTTGATGATTTTAAAACTTCCTTTTACCATACTATTTTAACATACATATATATATATATATATATATATATATATATATATATATATATATATATATATATTCAATTATAAAACAAAACTTGCTCTTATGTCTTAGAGTAAAGAAATAAGGGGAGATAAGCATTCATATCTGCAGTGGCAGTTAATTTTGCCTAACTAACAGTGTGTGCTTGAGAGGGTGAGTGGGGAATAATAAATGCTTCTCAAATGAGTCTTCAGCAAGCTTATAGTCTCCAAGGAGGAGACACTCTCCAATAGGGGGGAAACTCATTAACATATAACTCCTGGTCAGATACCGCTATATATATATATATATATATATATATATAGTCTTTGCGGTCGGCTGGGCTATAAGCAACATTACCTTACCTTACCATGTAAGTCAGTCTGTTTCTTTGTGTTTACAACCTTTGTTTTTTCTAATTGCCTTTCTGTTAACGTTTTCATACGCTTGTTTGATATAACCATATATTCGTTCCATCGTGACATATGTTGTTGTTGTTGTTATTGTTGTTGTTTTTCTTCGTCTGTTTATTCGCCTTAGCTATGGGTCTTGTTTTTGTTTGCGGACTTACTTCCTTCTTACAATTCTTATGAATTATTGATGGCATGTCGATGGCCTTTAAACCTTTCAAGTTCAACGGACTTGTTGATATCGACCTTCGGAAATCTTTAAGATTTTATTTTTTAAATTAAAAAAAAAAAAAAACAGTCATCAGAGTACTCGGCGTGTATCGAGGGGTGTGGGGAGGGGGGTGGGGGGGGGGGGGGGGGGGGGGGGGCCTCTTCAACCTAGAAAAACCTGGAACAGACAAAGACAAAAAAAACATCTTTAGGAAGAGGACGTCATTGTTCAAAGCAATCTCCAGCAAAAACAAAAAAAAAAAACAATACAAAAACAAATACAGGCCTAAGGCCACGCTTATTTGACACACGGTGCGTAGCCGATAAAGACCGTTATTAAAAGAAAGAAAAGGATTTCTTTTCTGCAGACGTTAGACACGTAAGATAAATCCAACGAATGACTCAAAACATCACTACTACTCCAGGAGGTTGTCAATACCTGAATGACTCTGTACCAGACTTTGCTCAAACTTCATTTGTCAAATTTCATGGTATACCAAAGAAGCACTTCTTTGCTCAAACTTCATTTGTCAAATTTCATGGTATATCAAAGAAGCACTTCTTTGCTTAAACTTCATTTGTCAAATTTCATGGTATATCAAAGAAGCACTTCAAACTTTGCTCAGACTTGTTTTGTCAGTTCAGTTTTATATATGTGTATTCCACAAACGCCTCCTTGCTGAGAGTTCATTTGTCAATTTTGTATTGTAGGTCAAAGAAGTCCCTCTTTGTTTAAGCTTCATTTGTTCTGGGGTTTTTTTTTTTTGTTTTTGTTTTTTTTTTTTTTTTTTTTTTTTTTTTTTTTTTTGTATTCGGTATTTAAAAAAAGCACATCTTTAATCAGACTTCATTTGTCAATTTTGCATTGTCTTGTATATGAAAAAAAAGCATGTCTTTGCTCAAGCTTCGCTTGTCAAGTTTTGTATCATCTGCATCAAAGATACCTTGCTTCGCACTTGGTGCGCTCACTGTTGTGTGTTTCTTATAGTTTACCTTCCCTAAGGTAACCGTCTTTTCTTCCACATCCCAGTGTTTCTTAACTCGACTGTCAGCAAGATTAAAACCAAAGAAAGTCAAACCAATCGTACCCAGACCCGGTCAAAGGGGTTAAATATGACCCCTGCGACGAATCCAACGAAAGACAATGCGGATCCGTGGCTCTGATCCAAAATTGCTCATCAAAATCATCACACACCTTATTATGCAAATAGCAATTGTGACATAACTTTTAAGGGGAAAAAAAAAAACACTGAAGAACATTACTGTTAAGGGT
>JADBJO010005015.1:205000-207500 GCA_016801955.1 Conus betulinus | reverse complement strand
GGTGGCACAGTTATCTCCACTGAAATACCCCATTTGTCCTATAGCAGGAGCATCATGCGATCAAGAGCCGCGCAAATAAGCTCTTAGCCCACACCCCAGTAAACAAACCATCCCACCCTGTGCTCACAGGGTAGGACTTTTCAGGCTTGAGCTGAGGAAGAAAGAAGTCCCCCCCCCCCCCCCCCCCCCCCCCCCCCCCTGGCAGAAGAATATGACTTCGATAGTGCATGGAAAAAAATGCCTTTTTCTGATCATTTTCCTGTTGCCAGCGTATCTCTAGGACCTGGATCAGTGTCGAGTTGGGCCAGCCGTGTTATAAGGAACACTATCACTATCTCCCATGATAGTGTGAGTCACAGAACCTCTCTTGACTGATTTCAGACGAAAAAAAAAACAATCAATACTGGGTAATTTGATATCCGACTGTCTGTCTGTCTGTCTGTCTGTCTGTCCTGTTTGGTATCTGGACATGTCTCCAGCTGAGCTGTTCTGTGTTGGAAACGGGCTCGGTGAGTCACGTGCTACCACAAAGGGCTTTATAAAATGCCTCTGGTCGTGACCGTCTGTCTCGTCCAGGGGTGGAAAGTATCAGTGCCCCCTTTGTGTCGTCAACACACCGTACACGTCCCACTGTGTCACCACTGTAGATGAGTTGTCTGTTCTGACAAGCGCACTGTAAGTGTCCCATGTTGTCACGGAGTCACGGTTTCGGTATACCATTGCGTCACAAACTACTGTATCAATGTCCCATTGTGTTATAAACACAGTATCAGTGTCCCATTGCGTCACGGAATCACAGTATCAATGTTTCTTTGTGTAATAAGCACACTATCCGTGTCCCATCAAGGTACAGTATCAATGTCCCGTTGTCCCAATGTGTTATTAACACAGTATTAGCGTCCCATTGCGTCACAGGTTACATTACCAATGTCCTATCTGTTACAAAGACAGAATCAGTGTCCCATTGCGTGACAGGTTACAGAATCAATGTCCTGTTTGTTGAAAACACAGTATCAGTGTCCTGTTGCGTAATAGGTTACAGTATCAATGTCCCATTTGTTGCAAACACTGTGTCCTATTGCGTAACAGGTTACAGCGTCAACGTCCCATTTGTTACAAAACACAGTATCACTGTCCTTTCGCGTCACAGGTTAGAGTATCAATGTCCCATTGTTTATTAACACAATATCAGTGTCCCATTGCGTCACAGGTTAGAGTATCAATGTCCCATTTGTTATTAACACAGTATCAGTGTCCTATTGCGTCACAGGTTAGAGTATCAATGTCCCGTTTGTTACAAACACAGTATCAGTGTCCTATTGCATAACAGGTTACAGTATCGATGTCCCATTGTGTCATCAACACAGTATCTGTGCCCTGTTGCGTCACAAGTTACAGTATCAATGTCCCGCTGTGTCTGACTGTGTTATAAACACAGTATCAATATAACCAGTGTCCCCGTATTGTTAGTCGCGGTTACATTATCAATGTCCTATCGAGTTTTTAGTCAGGGTATCAATGCCCCATCGCGTTATAAGTCACAGTATCAGTGTCCCATAGTGTTCCAAAAACACTATCAGTGTCACATAGTGTTGCAAACACACTGTCAGTATCCCATAGTGTTGCAAACACACTGTCAGTGTCCCATAGTGTTGCAAACACAGTATCAGTGTCACATAGTGTTGCAAACACAGTATCAGTGTCACATAGTGTTGCAAACACAGTATCAACGTCCCATAGTGTTGCAAACACAGTATCAACGTCCCATAGTGTTGCAAACACGGTATCAGTGTCCCATAGTGTTGCAAACACAGTATCAGTGTCCCATAGTGTTGCAAAACACACTGTCAGTATCCCGTAGTGTTGCAAACACAGTATCAACGTCCCATAGTGTTGCAAACACGGTATCAGTGTCCCATAGTGTTGCAAACACACTGTCAGTGTCCCATAGTATTGCAAACACAGTATCAACGTCCCATAGTGTTGCAAACACGGTATCAGTGTCCCATAGTGTTGCAAACACAGTATCAGTGTCCCATAGTGTTGCAAACACACTGTCAGTGTCCCATAGTGTTGCAAACACACTGTCAGTGTCCCATAGTGTTGCAAACACAGTATCAACGTCCCATAGTGTTGCAAACACAGTATCAGTGTCCCATAGTGTTGCAAACACAGTATCAGTGTCCCATAGTGTTACAAACACACTGTCAGTGTCCCATAGTGTTGCAAACACAGTATCAACGTCCCATAGTGTTGCAAAACACAGTATCAGTGTCCCATAGTGTTGCAAACACAGTATCAGTGTCCCATAGTGTTACAAACACACTGTCAGTGTCCCATAGTGTTGCAAACACACTGTCAGTGTCCCATAGTGTTGCAAACACAGTATCAACGTCCCATAGTGTTGCAAACACAGTATCAGTGTCCCATAGTGTTGCAAACACACTGTCAGTGTCCCATAGTGTTGCAAACACGGTATCAGTGTCCCATAGTGTTGCAA
>JADBJO010005015.1:172500-190000 GCA_016801955.1 Conus betulinus | reverse complement strand
CGCACATGTGGATGTGTGTGTTAGTAACACTGCAGTTGGTTCCTGTCTTCCTCACATCACGTGAGTGCCGAGCCGGTTCAGACCCTTTCCAGTGAGCACTTAGCTCAACATCTGATCGCGTAAGCCCAAAGATGCATGGTTCAACTCCCATTCATTACTTGATAAACCTTCACTGCACGTTGCTCATCTTGTAAACTGGTGCCAACCTGTAAGGCTTGACCACATTGTAATAATTCGCCAAGGACAAGAAAGGCTACATGCCAAATGTGTAATACGGTGTGGCATGGGTCTACAGACGAATGTGTTACAGTCCTAGTGCCCTACCTGCCGCTGCCTATGTAGGCCAGGCCCGTGTGCGCTCAGCCGTGACCCCGGATAGGTAACGGATCAAGTCATGCGAGACGCAGAACCGCTAAAGACAAAAAAGCCCACATGAACACCTTTGCGCAAGGGCCGAGTCTGAAATTAATTCTTAAATAGTAGATTATCCTGAGAGTGCGGCACTCATTTCACAGATGTGATTTCCTGTACTTCATCATTGATAAAGTAGCTTACACTAGGATTGTGCCCGTAACATTTTCTTGCAGCAGATTAGACGAGTAATCTGTGCGAATATCTACGGTTATAATGGGCCTCAGGTGCACAACATAACTTCACGAGCCCGTATTTTGTATAATTACGGTCATACTGCAAAAAGCTGCAGACTTCCATGATGGTGGACGCACATCCGATGTTCCCGCTTTCAATCACGTGATATGCATGTCTATTTTCAATACTCACAAGCAACTTCACCATGGCAGACACTATTCCATTTTCAGCCCACACACACAACATTTGTAAAAGCAGTCCGTTTGCCAAGGCTTTTAGTGTTCAGTACTTGAATAATTTTTGTAATCTGCTTGTGCTTAAACACACACACACACACACACACACACACAGAGAACAAAACACAACTACAAAACACTTAATCGGCAGGAGTTCACTGCCAGATTTAGTTATGACTACACAGAATCCACGAGCGTGTGAAGAGAACAATACTTATGTTCTCTACATATAAAGCTCAATCTACACTGCTCTCAAAAAAAAAACACAAAAAACATACACACACATATAATTAAATTATTCTCTCAATTGGATGTTACTTCCGCACCCTCAGTCCCCCGTTTTTCAATGCATTACTATCCATGCTACAATTTCCTGAGCAAATTGAAGACAAACGGAAGTGGGGTGATCCTATATCACACAGAGAGAAGCTGGGATTGAGTAAGAAGGTCCATGTTCTTGTTTGTTTTTTTTTCCCCCCTTAGTTTATGTTCGATGTTTTGTTCTTTTTCCCCCTTAGACTGCATTCGATGTCAACATTGCAACTCCTTAACACCAGATGACCATACAGCTGATCTGAGGGCCTCTTCTGTTCAGAGGAATTGCTATGCAATTAAGATGGTTTGAAACAGGGAAGCAAACATATGACGGTACCATTTCAAGCTTATGATCGTGTCTATTGATTAATGAGAAGAGTTCTCATCTGCCAGCACATGTCTTGCCAACTTACTGCCTGACTTGGCCATTTGTCTGATACACTCCCTGCTTTACAGGGCACGGGCTGGTTCCACCACCTCTTTCCTGCTGCACAGCACTGAAGGGCAGGAGCAGTGGGGACCCCTAACCACCCAAGCGTCCATTACATACGCCACAGAGAGAGAGAGTCTGAAAGAAGTGTGAGTGAGTGAGTGAGTGAGTGAGAGAGAGAGAGAGCCTTCGGCCCTGTCCGACTCCCACAGAACTAGGGAGTGTGCCAGTTAATGAGCTCCAACGGGAAGACTACAACCATCAAGCACCATCTATGTGACCGAATGGCGTGTTGATCACATTTCCTGACCATTGTCGCTAATGTCAAAATGTTTCCAGCCTGGTTGACGGCGAGATAATCTGGTGAAACCAAAACCCGACTTGAGTACAGCTTTCTGTGGTCTCAGACCAAATGGAACCCATACATTCATTTTGATTACCCTCACTGACCATTTTTTTTCAAATAAAGTCTCTAAATCTGTGGTTCCTTGAGCCTTGGTTTTGTGACAGCAACGGTTTCCATTCCCTTTCTATGTTTACACCGCTGCTTGTGTAAATTCTTCAGAGTTGGCAAGTTCATGGAACTGTCATCTCTTTTTGAGTTTTTGTTCACTTTCAGTTATATTACCACTCTACTTTTTTACCACAGTAGTACAAACTAAAAGTACATATAACAATAAAGGATTTTCTTCACTCGGTACAAACCACACATACTCGCAGATGATCACATCATAAAGAGAATAATCTTTAAAACAAATATGACACAGTGAGTTTATTACCTGACATCAAAAGAATGAGAAGCAGACCTACAAAACACATTACACACACTACATGTATACACCTGACAAAACATTAAGTACCAGTACATATGCACGCTATGCTCATCAGCAAAAACTGCAGACACTGAAGGAATGTTATCAACGTTAGATATTCCTTGACCTCTCAAATGATGTTAGTCTTGCAAGGTAAGACCTAACTCTTCAAGTAATAAACAAACCAAAATCCAATTTCACACAATCCGAATTATGTTTTGATCCAGCTCTCAAATTTACTTCCAGAATAAAAGTTTAACACAGTTTAGCAAATGTGAATTCAAAATGTTATTTTCTTTTCACAAAAAGTTTGAAAAAAAAAAAAATGCGTTTTCAAATGAGTAATGCGCACAGGCTTGTTTTTAACCCGTTTAACTTTTGGCATGATTGACATACGCTGATCTTCAAACACAAAATCATTTTCAACAGAACAGACAGTGTGCAATCTACGATATATGGAGTGTGAACCGTTGACACATAATGTAGCAAGGAACAGTCCAAAGCATTTTTCTCTTCAATGTTACATCAGACACTTGTTCCCTGATATCCGATCAAAAATAAAAGCTTGTTTTGCATAAACATCTGTGATTCCACATTCTCCAGTTGATATGTGTTGTGTTACATTACAGCAATATTGAATGTGATCTTTTCCTCCAACCATACTCACATTTTTTTGTTTTACTTTTCCACCTCATGCTCTTCCATTTCTACCCCACACTTAAATTCACATCACACTTATGTATGTGTACACTGTGACTTGTTCAAGTCATTTGATTCTGATGTAAAATCATAAATATGGAACAAGAAAGAAAAAAAAAATTGTTAAACCATAGTTGGTTGAGCTGTACCAATGTTCCTTTCTTTTAATCATTTTTCTATTAACATGCAGCAGGTTCAGTACATTTCCTTAAACTTTTGGCTTGATTGACATATGCTGATATTCGAAGAACTGAGCCAAAAAAACACAAACATCAGTCTGAACAGACCTCGAGAACTTTCAAAAATACCAACTCAGACAATGACGTTGGTGTATCGTCCGCATCAGATCAGCGACTCAATATTTGCCCCCTTATTCATTTTGGTGAAAAAACAGCTTTGGTCCTGGCTGTAAAGAGGGAAAAAGAGGGCTGGGCATCAAGGTAGGGGTGGGATAGTCACCAGCGATGCAGTAATACTGGAATGAAGCAAGCAATGCTGGTCCCAACTTGTCAAAACAATGCATAGGAATGTCTGGATTGGAGAAAAACGCACATATCCTTGATACCCTCACCAACTTCAAATAATCCCCAACACGAGCTCTGCTGAAACTGCACTGTGTTGGAATATCAAGAACTTCAAATGCAAACTAGGAAAGCATGCTTTTGTTTTAAAGTTTGTGCCTAAAGTAGGTGCAATCTGCATATTGGGTCAAACGCAGTCGAAGGTGGTTGTATCTATGTTTGTAGTTCTGAAACCTGTACTGAAACCCATTATCCTTTCTTCCCTTGCTGAAGCTCTTGAGTGGCTCACCAGCGCTACTTGCAGTGACTGCAAGTTTCCTCAAGAGAAAAAAAGTGCAGAGCATCGACTAAGAAAAAGCAGATCAACAAAGAAAAAGACAATGGAACCAACCAACTAAACAGCAGAAAAAAACTGGACTATAATCAACCCTGATTAAAGCAGTTTTGCTGTTCACTTTAACTTCGATACCACTGGCTAAATCAGTACCCATGGTAATGATCCATGTGATACACATCAAATGGCCTAAAATGAACACAACAATGCATTTATTTTATTATGCGAGAATGATCAAGTGATACCGATTTACAATGTTTGATTATCCCTTGCAACATGTTAGGCAAGCAGAAACACTGGCAATAAATGCTTTCATGGCTCAGTACCTTGCTAAAATACCTTGTGATGTCGTATCATAAGCTATGAACTAGCGAAGAAACTAATAAGCTGTCTAACTCGAAAGAACAAACTGTGGCTAGTGAACAGCTGCAGGAATGAGATGCACATTTAGGTTCATCCCAACAGGAAAAATGTCTTAATCAAAACAAAAAATTGATATGTTCTGAAGGCAATATAAAAAAAAACAGGCTTTTGCTTTAACTCATAAACAACATGAAACCTAATAATCAAAACAGAAAAAGTGAGAATGACAGACAAGACGCAAAGGCAGACAACTTGGCTCATAACCAGCATTACACTGTAATAATCAAAACTGGAAAGGAGACAGACAGACAGACAGACAATCACAAAGGCAGACAATGCTGCTATTTACAAGACAGACAATCACAAAGGCAGACAATGCTGCTATTTACAAGACAGAATCAAACCAAGCAAACACCGGGCATGGAACCAGAACAAGCGTCTGCAATGAACAAGTAAAATGCTACAGAGATGATGACAGCTGTACCACAATCCAGGACAGACATCACCACCACCTTTCAACAAAAACCCATCCACCAACAAGACACAAAGATTAATGAATCCTGCACCTTCCTGATAAATACAGAAGATAATCCTTTATCCATTACCCCCCCCCCCCAACTGCCCACCCTTTTCCCCTCCTTCTTCAACACATCAAAAAGTATGATTCCGAATACATGTTTCTCTGAACTTTCCAAAAGGACACATCACAATGCATAGACCTCTCAGTGTCCAAAAGATACCATGAAATTCACAGGGAACCCCAACTCATGAAAACGGGCATGTCAACAGGCCAGCAAACGTCGCACAGCATAATTCAAATCAAACCTGTACTCTACTGTGACAGAATGCACACAAAGATCCTTCTTTCTCTTTGAGAGATCTATATCATTTGAAAATGTTCACTTTTTTTTTTTTTTTTTTTTTAATCTGAAACAAAAAAAAATCCTAATTTTGATGGGTATATATGACAAGCGGACAAATCTGTTGCATCTTCTTTTCACCTCCTTTTTGAATCAAAGCTAGTACATTTCAACTTCTTGATAGTGTTTCATATCACATAGAATGGGAGGTATACCTCCAACTGTTGAAAATCATGCGCTGAAAATTCGGTAAAGAGATATACACACATACGTCTTTTTTTGTATGTTGATATTCCAAAGCCATGAACTTGTTCAGGAGATATGAGGACACTTCCTCTCTGCCCACCAATTGTCAAGCATCTCCTCATTATACACATCATCAACGAGAAAATCATACAGCAGATCTGCATTTTTTTTCCTCTTTATCTGCATGACTTCCCCCTTCATGGAGATGTCTTCCTTTTCAATTTTGCTTCTGCTAACACAAGTTATAGATCACGCTTTGATGTTAATCCATAACACACACACCCCCCCCCCCCCCCCTTTTTTTTTTTTCTTCAAAGAAGATATGAAAACTGCTTACATCTGGAGACAAGAGAGTTAATACTTTTTGATACTTTCCGGATGAAGGTCACCGAACCCCCCCACCCCCCACATCTTTTGTGGAAAGGAGTCTTTCAAGGGAAATAAATCTAGTACAAAGGGAAAAAAAAAAAAAGTTCCAGGAAACAAATCCGGGAGGGAATTTTTCATACAATGGGAAAATTTTCCCTGCACGTGGGTTGGGTAAAATACGTAGTCCATGAGAAAAAAAACACGGTTTTGATCACATCTTGCCCGAAAACATGTCTGCTTTCTCCAAAATTGTTGAAAAGCAAACAAACATATAAGGAAAAGGCCGGACTGATGTCATGGGACACCTACACAAGCTGGCATGGCAAACACTGATGCTGATAGAGGGAGAGACCTAAACAGCGCACTGTGAAATGATGCTAGGCCTGAACACAAGGGGGGAAAAAAAAAAATCCTGTGAAAGAGAAACAGGATGTGCCATGTAAAGCAGACATTACATATGTTCACACTGTATTCACCTTAACAGAAGACTGTTTCGGTTATTCGATCACAAAAAAGGAGAAAAAAAGATATTTATAACAACATTCATCAATTACCTCCCTCAGCACACTAGTACAAGTTATCTTCACCTTCTCTTTCCCCAACAGCAACAGGTGTTTCTGACATAATTCAGTCAAAGCATCTGGCCAGTTAATAGATCTGAAGCATCAAAGATTGAATTCGGAGCTTGCTTTTCATTTTTCGTGAAAACTGGAAATCAGTCGCAGACAAAAAAGTATGAAGCCGACCATCTCAAGTAGGTGATAAGTGGCACCAAGACCAGCTTGTGGTCGCTGTTCACTCTCAGTTTGAAATCTGAGAAGCATCGGTCATTGGAGAACAGATAAACAAAATGACAGTAACGGAGATCTGAGTCGCTGGCATTAGACCGATGTTTTGCTGACTGTTCCATGTTAGGACGAAAATGCTAGCGAATATAAGCAAAAAAAAAAAAAAAAAAATTACAACCTCGAAGATGTCAACAGCTCGAGTAAGTAACAGGCATCCCTTTATTGCTGCGTCAGAGACAAAACAATTAGACCAGAGGCAATTTCAAGTCTAAAGGATCGACGCTGCATACAATTCGTGACCAGAACATTTCCTCAACAATGTTAGCGCAAAAAAAACCATGCACCGAAGCACATTCCTCAACAACGTTAGCGCAAAAAACCATGCGCCAGCAATGCTATCACAAAATCACTGCACATTTTGTAAGAATGATTTCAAAGTGGAGAGACAGTCATAGTGATTACAGTCATCTGGTCATACACCTATCTGACTGTATTTTGGCTCTGTTGTCAAAAAAATAAAAACCCCAAACAAAACAAAAACAGCATCACACCCAATTTTTGTATGCACTATCAACATTAGCAGAGCTGGTACCTCTTACATTTTTCATTCCAGCTTACATTTTCATTTCCAACGGAGCAACACAACGGTATCTTTTTTCATTCAACATAAACTACACTGCTAACCTGCTCATCATAGTTGCAAAGTTAGGCGACTGCAGGTGGAAATCTAAACACACTTGAAAAATTGTTGACAAAGCCCCACCAAAAAATGTGTAAACAAACAAATCACAGAACAAATCACAGTGCATTTCGACCTCTTAGGTCTTCTTCAGACAAGATGCACAACACCGAGGACAATGAAAATGAAAGTTATCACTTATCTTCATCCAATTCGACGAAGATAGGCAGGCGCTCAACGTGCCGAATTGGATAAGGTGAAGGATAGCCTGTTCATTTTCGTTGTCCTGAGTGTCGTATATCTTGCCTGAAGAATACCTAAGAGGTCAAAACGCGTTGTGTTTTGTCTTGCGATTCATTCGTCTACGATTTTGGGCGGAACTTTATCAATAATTTTCAAACTTCTCATCATAGTTCCTCATCCTCTGAAGGGTTGGCTGCCGAGTTCAGACTGAAGAACATGCTGCCATGATCATGCTACCATTCAAAAGAAATGAAATAATACAGTGAGAGGCCAGACATCCAGCTCTTAACAGTGCTGATTGGTCATGTTATCTTGCTTCGTATGCGAACAAAAAATATCACTCACAAAACGTGTTTTGTCAAAACAAAATGAAGACAGATCAACAGAGACAGGATGCATAGAGAAGCAAATGAATTTCATATAACATATCAAAAAATGACATGGTAAATCAGGGTTGTGAAATAAAAAAAAAAAAGAAAAAAAAAAAGACATGTTGACATTGCATTGGTCAAAGGTTTGAAACTGAACACCGTTCAAGACAATATGGACACAAAACACATGACGCCTCTCTTAGCAGCAATGCAAAACAATATAAGACAACATAACAAAAAAACCAAGAACCCTCGACATAGGTGAAATACGTTATCGTTTAACAAATGGTTTTGCAATGTAGTATCTGTATAAAATGGGTATGAAATAAAACAGGTTTCCTTCCTGTGTCAGTTTGATACACGCACAGCCTCCCTATCAATTCAAAAGCAAAACATGAAAATCAGCAATTCATGTTTCGTAGACATACAAGTATTCTGCCCTAGCTTGTACAAAACATATCTTGTTTCGCTCTTCTTCTCTTGCACTGCATCAATACTCCGCAGTTCATTGCCCTTGAATTACGTTACACGGAAAATACTGCTGCCTTAATCAAAGGAAAAAAAAAAAAAAAAAATTGCCTGCATGGAGGTGGAGGAGGTTTGCGGAGAAAAGGCTTCTGCAACCTGGGATGTACCATTTCAACATGGTCTGTACACTGTTAAACCCCCCATGTTATTTACATTCCTTGCAGATAACAAAACACTGAAAAGCCCAACTGGGCAAAGCAGTTCGACAAAATCAAAGCTTGTGTGTGTGAGTGTGTGTGAACATGTGTGTGTGCGTGCATGCGTGTGTGTGTGTGTGTGTGTGTGTGTGTGTGTGTGTGTGTGTGTGTGTGTGTGTACGTGTATGAGTGTGTGTGCATTCGTGCATGTGCGTCTTGTTATTGTGAAGTGTAAAACACTGTAACTTGTGTGTTTATGTGTGTGTGTGTGTGTAACCGAACAACACTTGCACATGTTTTCACTTGCTTTCACATCCCTGCAACTGTTGTAACCCATAATCTACATTTGCTTTGGCATGCTCGGATTTTCACACCCAGCGTACTTGTCCACACATGATTTCATTTGTGTGTATGAGACAGTTTGCTAACTATAGTCAATGTAAGATTTTTACTGCCAATAACACAGGTATCAGAGTCTACTCGTTTCACATTTTTACATGGTCATTTATTTTACTTGTGTGCATATTGATATTTTTATACTGGGCATGGTTCTAACAAACTTACCCTTTCATCATCAGTACCAGTTTGTACTGGCATACTATCTGTGCATCTGAGAGCCAGAAAATGAATCCGGGTCCTAAGTCAGAGAGAGAGAGAGACAGAGAGAGAGAGAGAGAGAGAGAGAGAGAGAGAGAGAGAGAGAGAGAGAGAGAGAGAGAGAGAGAGAGAGAGAGAGAATGCTTGTCAGTGTGCAGATTATGAATGTTTACGGGCACACGCTGCAAATAGATTAGTATGCTATTACATTTAATATAAAGAAGCCACAAGCCTATATCAATATAAAACTAAAGTATACAAAGGTACCAGTAACACCGGGAACAAGAGTGAAAATCTGTATAAATTCAGAAATTCATTGTATTATTATGGATAAGCTATCATCTGATAAGACAAAAACACAGAGAAAAAATACAAAATACCAGAAATTTACACACCTCCTAATGTAGTTTCTCAATGCCAACGAAGGGTAAATATGCACAATAACAAGGAAATAGTGAAAGACCAAAACAAAAACAACAGAGAGAGAGAGAGAGTGAGAGAAAGAGAGAGACACTGAGAGAGAGAGAGAGAGAGAGAGAGAGAGAGAGAGAGATTAAGAGAGGCAAAGACAGAAAGAGAGAGAGAAGGCTGAAACTAACACAGTAAATAGCTTGGGACCATAGGGCAGCTACGACGACATGACAAAAAAAAAACAAATACACAACAATGACGACCAACAAAAATTCACAAACAAAACACAACAACAAATTTGGGATGATAGTTGGTAACAAATTTTTTTTTCCCAATGAAAGAATCCTGACGGAAACGTACAAAGGGCTTAAATACACTGAAAACACTAACATTATATATCTTCAATACGCTGAAAAGACGGACATTATACTCAAGACCAAACAATAGAACGCAGCGCACTTCAGAGCCCAGAGCATGGCATCAGGGCTATGATGTACAGGTGCTTTTCTTTCCTTCATTTTATCTCTTTTATTTTATTTTTTTTTTTTTCCCCAAGATTTGTTGCAGTCTTTTCCCTGGCCGATTTGCAGAGGCACCAAGGCAGCCGTATGGGTCATAGAGAACATGACAACAAGACAGAAGTCAAGGCAGGAGTTGTGCGAGAGGCTGAAGCGAGGGTCTCTCCCCCCATCCGTTTCTGTGGAGCAGGGTGCTACGCTCAGTTGGTGTTGATCAGGGCACTGCCGTAGCCAAACCCTTTGGGCCCAAAGTTCTTCCCATAGCAAGCTGTAAGAAAAAACAAATTGCAAATCATCAGCATGTCTAAGGAAGAGAAAAAAAAGATGGGGAAAAAAAAAGAGAGGAAAAAAAATCAAGTGTTTCACAGTCTCTTAACATCTTAATTATCTTCAAGTGTTTCACAGTCTCTAAAACATCCTATCTTTACATATGTATGAATTCCATTGGTGATAATGTCATATTTCTTCACGCACAACTACAGATGTCTTGAGAGTTGATGGTGAACTTAGAAAAACAGACAGACAAAAAACCCAACCCACCTTCCGAAGAGACGACTCATTTGATCAACATGTTTAAATCACCTCTTACCAAGCGATTTAACTTTGGGATACGAAAAATATAGTTACGTCTTATTTAGTCGACAAACCATTTAGCAGCCATTAGGATCTAAATTTGCAACTGCTATGAGTCTTGCACCTACAGATGCAGGATCATTTCATGCATCATGCCACTGATTCCCTTGCATGCATTTCTTCTCACTTTGAAGCTAACGATGTGTTTCATGGACTCTGGTTTTTAAACTGGTGTGTACCTGTTTGTAGTACTGACAACATGATATCACTGATTTCAGGAAGATCATTTTTATGTCAATTTCTTTATCTTCTAAAAATGCCTGTTTCCAACCTGTGCTGGTTATGGATGTTAATTGTGTAAATTTTCAATATTGACGAAAGTCAAGTGATCTGACTACAAAACTTCATCATGACTACAAGTTCCATCAAGTTATGGCATAGAAAAGGTGCCTGAAATGATGTGTCATCAGGAATAACCTTGTTACAATCCAAGCAGATTTTTGGTAACAGTCTACTTGTGTGACCACTGGTAATATTCAGGTATCAGGCTTAGCCTTTTGGCTACCATTCAGCCCCATCTCTACCATAACCAGTTAACAACTAATCAGTCCTGTTCAACCGGCTAACAATGACCCTCCATTTTAGTATTAGGGGGCACTGTTCGAGGGCAACTGTTGTTGTGAAAAGCTATATGCCATCTGTCAAATGATTTGATACAGGCCTCCCAAAATGAAAAGTTTTCTATTTATAAAGGAAACAATGTTGAGTGACAACGATATGGTACTATCCAGAATCCATGCGGGTTGACCAGTTTCAAATTCCATGACCTTTCCATGCCCTTCACAGAACTTTCCATGACCACAAATGAAGCTATTTTCATGCACAAAATGAACTACATTGGTTATCAAAACGGCTGTTTAAATTTCATAAGATAGTTTTAGTTTGTTTTCTGCTCTAGAAAAAAAAAAAAGGTAGACATGGACATCTTATGTTTAAAAAAAAATCTTGATAGTTAATGGGTGTCTGTAGGGTGAAGACTTGTGGCAGACATTACACCATTAATTAGCTCATGCCTTTATTAATCTGTCACCCACGTCTTCTTTGTGCTTCGATGTATTTCTCAAGGGCATGCTTACAGACATTCTGAAGCAAAAGAGTAAAGAAGCAATATTTTTAGCCAGAAGTAAACCCATTACTATAGTATTAACACTTCTCTCTGTCCTCAAAATCTTCTTAGAATATTGTGAAGATAAACGTGATTTCTGTTCAACAACTTTGTACTGACATATGATAAATGCAGCGTGTCACACTGCAGCGAGTGAAACATTCCTAACACGGGTATCAAAAAAAGTGCTTCATGTTCAAACAGTGTATAACACATGTGTGGATACAAAATTGGTAATCGCTTTTTGTTTACCTGCAGACCAGCTAACCCCCTTCTTCATCTCAAGATACGATGTGGCAAATTTGTCACAACAAACTGCCATTCTTGACTATAATTCTTCACTGTATTGTATGGTACATGGAGCAAAACTGAACATGGCTGATGTGACTCGTGAATTCAGTCATGAGATATTTTGAAAAGTAGCACGGAGTACTTGGCTGTGCCAACCATGAGTGGCTGAGCACATGGATTTTGTTGAGAATAAACAAGCAGAAACTTCTGTGCATATATTTTCTTGCAGCTGACGAAGAATCAACCTGAGCAAGTTTCCTTTATGACTTAAACTTTTCTCAAGCCATTGCACAGAATAAGCAGAAAGTAACAAAGAAAAATCAACTGCCAACTTTTGGACATCAAGCTTTTCTATTGTTTACAGATCACAATGCAAACGACTGACTAGTAGATGAAAACATTTTCAGAGCTATAGTGATTTGATGGTTTTAGTAAATCATGTCAGTCTTTCAAGACATCTGCTTTGACTTAACACACATAAGAGGAATATTCTTTGCTAAATCATCCAGTGACCCTAGATCTGTAATAATTCAATTGAACAGAATATGATGCAAACTCAATGGCTGGCAATTCTGTCCCATGTATTCTGATCCTAAACTAATTATCAAGTTGACCATGAAGGCCACATCAGAACTGGAAACACTGTCTACTGAAATCATATCCTTCATCTTCTGGTTCTTCAATCCCTGCAAAACACCATCCTACAAGACTGAATGAGCAAGGTAAAGCTCACTTAAAGAAGTAGCCTCACCTGTACATAGGTCCTGTTTACTAAGCCACACAACTCAGGATTCATGTGTGTGTGGGTGGGGGAGGGGGGGGGGGGTAGTATGATAGGCAATGGACATGACAGGCCTTGGTACACACTTTGAGCTGCAGACATTAGGAGGGACACTGACCTTTACAGTAGATGTTGTCTTCGTGCTGAGTGAGAAGCGTGGAGTCCAGGTTTTTGTTGCAGGAGTTGCATTTGAAACATGCCTTGTGGTACACCTGTAAATGCACAGTTGTAGGTTTGAAATACAACAGCACTACACAGTTATACACCACAGAATGCAGCATTCCTCACTGCATATCAGCAATATATATATACACACATATGTCAAAATATACATATTCAAAAAACATACAACCCAAACAGCACATACACAGATCTAAAACACAGAAATCAAACTCACATCTGCTTATCACATTTAATNTCTTGTCTGTCTTTACTGGTCTCTCTGTGTCGCTCTGGTCTGTGTGTCTCCTCTCGCCCTCTCTCTCTTCTCTCTCTCCTCTCTCATCTCTCTCTCTCTCTCTCCGCCTTCCCCCCTCCCAGTACCTACCCTCTCTCCCCCTCTCTCCCTCCCTCCCTCCATCCCCCCCCCACTATCTCTCCTATCTCTCTCTTCTTAATTCTCCTCGATCCTATACTCTCTCCCGGTATGTCTCCGCTGTGTTTCTCTGTCTGTCGCTCTGTGTTCTCTCTCTCTACCGTTCTCGTCTCTCTCTTCCGTTTTTTTTTTTTGTTTTTTTTTTTTGGGGGGGGGGGAGGGGTCTTTCTTACTCGGCGCGTCACCTCCCTCCCCCCCACTCCCTCTCCTCCGCCCATCTCCTCGGTCTTTTCCGGTCCACGAGCCGACCGAGAGAGCAAGACTTTAGTCCAGGGAGAATGCGTTCAAAAGAGTGGAAGCCGGCATTCACACGCAGAGGAAGCGGCAAAGCTAACGGTTTTCACGACATGTGTGAATGGCGGAGGAACACTCACTGACTACAGATCTAATTTAGCACTATCTATTTCCTCCCTGCAGAGTTTGTTGAACCCATTTTAAAGTGTTTGTCGAAAATTGACAATACCTCACGAACCACCCAAACCGACATGAGATCATGACCATCACGCATGAAGACTTCTTGAGCAATCAACACATGTCCCGTCATCGACCAACTGTACACATTGTGTTGGCAATCTACATGTACTAATGTAAAGCAGCTTGATGGCAATACTTTTGGAAGCAGAACAATGGGAGGTGCTTGCTGTCTACTTTGTACATATGTAAGGTTAAAACGCACAAAACTGCCTTCTTCAAAGTTTCTGAACCGTGTGTTTAACCCTGTAAGACAACTCTTTCTATCTGCATTTTTTTACTTTTCTGATACTTTTTGTATTGTTTTTTTGTGTGCCATGTCACTGGCGAAAATTCACCACATACACACACAAAAAAAAGCAAATATCTACCTTTGTGCTTCACGTTCTTACTCTCCACAAAACATATGTCCCCAAACTGGCTGTGAATTCTGATCTAACTGACTCTAACCATGTATACATGTACCACTCCAGTTAAACTGCCAGGGACGCGTTGGAATCCTGTTTTGTGAGCTGAGCAGGGCAGTTAAACCTGTTCCACAAATCCACGTAGACATAATGCTGTCTGTTCCCGACTTTTTTCACCGGCAGAACGAAGTCTTCAATGGCCCAACCAGCCTTAAAAATCCCTCGTACAAAGGCCCCAGTCAACAGTCGCCGCTGAAGTAAAAGGGTAACGCTGGCGGTGGCGGTGGTGTTGTAAAAAGTCTTAGGTGGGGAAGAATGTCCGTAATGGAGAGCCTGTCCTTAATGGAGACACGGCTAGAGCGTACGGACTGGCGACTGGGAAGATTTCGGTTTTGATTCTTAACAGAGGCATATGAAGTTAGAGTGGTTTTTTTTTTTTCCCCCTTTGTTTAATTTTGTTTTCTTTCATTTCATTTAGTTTTGTTTTGTTTCTTACCTTGTGAGCTGATTTTAACGTGGTGAACAGCCCTGATATGGCCCTTTGCGGTCGGCCGGGCTAGAAGCAATATTACCTACCTGCTGTTCTCCTCTCTCTCTCTCTCTCTCTCTCTCTCGTCTCTCTCTCTCAATCTCTCCCTCCCCCCAGCCTCCCCCTCCCTCCTCCCCCCCCGCCTCTCTTCTCGTCTCTCTCTCTCTCTTTCTCTGTGTGGTGTGTGTGTGGTGTTGTGTGTGGGTGTGTGTGTGTGTGTGGTGTGCGCAGTGTGTTGTGTGTTTGTGTGTGGTGTGTGTGTGTTTGTGGTGCGCGCGCGCGCGGCGCGTGCATTTGCGCGCGCACCGCGCTCGCGCAATTGTGTGTTGTGTGTGTGCGTGAGAGAGAGAGAGAGAAATAGAGAGAGAGAAGGAGAGAGAGAGAGAGGAGAGAGAGAGAGAGAGAGTAGAGGTTGGTGGAGGAGGGAAGTTATGGAAACAGAGTATGGAGAGAGGAGAACGCATTGTCCTGGGAGAGGTTTAAGACAGGTGTCCGAAACAGGCTTCTGGCGAACACAGTCCATGGACACGATCAACTCGGTCAAGTCATTCATCATTACAGCTCATTCGACGACACCGAACCTTTTTTCAGATCTTTGTAATTTGTCTAGTTTTCGCATACCATTGATTTAGAAGTAATCTAATTGTTTTGACATAAAAATGCGGGCTAAAAAAAATTAAGATAAATAACCCCGACTCCGCCTGGCGGAGTTTCTTTCAAATACCTTTTCAAATTTGTTTCACCAAGTTTTCCGCCTACGGTCACCTGGCTTTGCAACTAAACTAGACTAAACTAAACTAAACTAAAACAAAAATAAAATAAAAAAATAAATAAAAAAAATAATTTTTTTAAAAAGCGATCTTTAAGCTTATATATTCCTTTTGTGGTTTTGACTATATTGCGTACTTGTTTGAAGTCGTGCCTATCTGTACATGACTATTCAGGGTGGGTTTGTTTGGTTGGTTTTGTTTGTTTGTGTTTGTTTGTTTTGTTTTTTTGAAGCTAAGGGTAGGAAGGAATTGGCGGAAAAGGGAGCTGAAGATTGTAAGGTATGAGTGTGTATGTGTGTGTTGTGGGGGGGGTGGGGGGGGGAGGGGGGAGGGGGGGGGAGGGGGAAGGGTGGGGGGGGGAAGGCAACACGGTGAAAGTCGATGCCACATGAGCGCTTCGAGAAATGTTCAAGCGAGAAGAAAAATGTTCTAAAACGCTGGGACCTGTGTAAGTAAAATAAAAAAAAAAGCGTTTTGTCGCACGAGAGAGAGAGAGAGAGAGGAGAGAGAGAGAGAGAGAGCAGAGAGAGAGAGAGAGAGAGCAGACAGACAAGACAGACAGACAGACAGACAGACAGAGAGCTACCGCACCACACACACACACACACACAACAACACACCACACACACACACACACACACATACACCACACACACACAACACGCCGCGCTCCGCGCGTCTCACACACACACAGACCCACACACACACACAACACACACACACCTACACACACTACAACATATGGTACCCGGAATCATTCGTCTACTGTGTTAAGGTCCCTAAGTTTCCATTACGGACATGCGTGGTCTGACCCAAGTTGCTAACCAATCATAACTCGACCATTCTCTAGTACGGGGAGGGAATGAGGACGGCTGGGAGGATCCGGAATTAATCGTTTATTCCGTTTATCATTTTGCCAGGGGGAAGTTATAGACACGCTGGTCGCAGTTCGGATACTAACCACCACCGTTGTGTATGAGAACGGGTGCGATCCCGAGGGTCCTGGGGACCCTACCAAAGGGGAAATTCGTTAAATCATTTATGGGGGGTAATGGGGGGGGGGGGGGGGGGTGGGGGGGGGGGGGGGGGGGGTGGGGGGGGGGGGGGGGGGGTGGGGGGGGGGGGGGGGGGGGGGGGGGGGGGTGGGGGGTGGGGGTGGGGGGGTGGGGGGGGGGGGGGGGGGGGGGGGGGGGGGGGGGGGGGGGGGGGGGGGGGGGGGGAGGGGGGGGGGTGGGGGGGTGGGGTGGGGGGGGTGGGTGGGGGTTCAGGGGGCAGGGGGGGGGGGGGAGGAGAGGGGGGTCGTAGGGGGGGGGGGAGGGTGGGGGGGGGGGGGGGGGGGGGGGGGGATAGAGATAAGAGAAATAATGGTGGAAACATGTTATTCAAAAAACCTATGAACAGTTTTTTTTTTTGTGTAATCGTAGGGCTTGTTGTAAACACCCATCATTTTGTTCGGTTTTTTCCCCTTCAGGACTAAGTGGATTTAATAAAACGACATCAAGCTGAGCCTGTAGACTAGGGATTTGAAACCGTTTTTTTTTTTTTTGTTTTTCGCCTCTTTGTCATTGGCTTTCTTCGTTCTTCTTCTTCTTCTCTTTCTTTCTTCCTTCTTTCATTCTCTTCAGAATTGTCCTTCTTCTTATTCTTTCTGCTTCTCTCTTCCTTTTCTCTTTCTTGCTTCTCCTCATCCTTTCCTCTCTCTCCTTCTGTCTTTCTTTCTCCTCCTTATTTGTCTTTTGTTCTTTTCCTCTTACTCCTTCTTACACCCCTTACCCTACCTATGTGTCTCTTTACACTTGTTTTGTCTTTTCTCTTCTTCTTCTTCTCTCTTTCTTTTGATTTCTGTCTTTCTCTTCTCTCTTTCTGTTTTCCC
>JADBJO010005015.1:160000-167500 GCA_016801955.1 Conus betulinus | reverse complement strand
TCTGCGTGCCCCGCCGAATTTTAGGACTCGTGCAGCGCTGCAGCGACTTTCGTCGTCCCTGCTCATTCTCTGAGGCGCGGCCTCATGCGGTAGAGGAGCAGGCAGCGCCACCCGAGCACGAAGAAGACCGCCTGGTGGTCCTGAACACAGTCTTTTGGTTGGGGAAACGAAGCGAAATATACCACCGACGACGCCCATCGTCGGCCGACCGACAGCCGAATTTGAACTAAAATTCAAGAGAAACCCAGAGCTCAGAGAGAGAGAACACGACGAACTCGCGCACCCACTACTTACTCTCCAGCGCAACAAGTTTTCACAGGGACATGCAGGCCTCTCTCTGCGAGCGTACATTGTCCTTAAGGGCCTCAGGCCAATAGGACGTTAATCTCACCCATCAAGTTAAGTCAGTCAAGCCCTGCACAGGCTACATGAAGACACGAGTATAAAGAAATGGGAAGGGAAGGGGAGGGACAGACATGGCTTTTTATCTTATATCAAAGTTCTGTCTCATGCTCCCTTGGAAACAAAACCATTGGGCGATAAATCATTCACTTGTAGAGCCTGTCACAGCTCCGATAGACATCGACTGGAAGTATATTAAATGTCTTTTTTTTTTTTTTTTCAGCCTTCTCCCTCAGCCCGGTCTAGATATGTATCTCGCCATGTGTCGACGCTTCAGATACTTTAGCACACCGTCAAGCCTCTACAGCCACAGACGTACTGGGAAATTTTTGAACAGACTGCACCATGAATGAAAACAAAGCAAGAGAAGAAAAAATTTGTGAAACATGACAACCAAACGAAGAAATAACAATGTCGAATTGCGTTTCGACTCGAAATTTTCTACATGCAATTGAAATAAATAAATAAAATAGACAAACAAATAAGAAATAGAAGAAGAAGAAGAAAAACAAACAAAATTAAAAAGTGGGAAGGGAGAAAAGAAATAAGAAGTATGACTGAAATATGCTTAGATAGCGTCTTTGATTCGTAGGATCTCAAAACAAACTATTGAAGTCCTCATTTTGAGGCTGCATGGGAAAGTCCTATTTCTTCAGTCAAATGACATAATGCCTGACTGCTGGCTTTCACTAGATTGTTCTTAGTGGTTCATCTCCAGTTCGCACAATTTCATTATTTGTACAACTCCATGAGCAAATGTGTGCGGAATAGAGTACATGTACTAATAAATCCTTCGATTCCCTAGATTGCCCGTTTATAATGATCTCATTTTTCTGTTGTTTGTTTGGGTCCTGTGTGTGAGAATACGTGCATGTGTGCGTGCGCACATGTGCGCACATGTGGATGTGTGTGTTAGTAACACTGCAGTTGGTTCCGGTCTTCCTCACAACACGTGAGTGCCGAGCCGGTTCAGACCCTTTCCAGTGAGCACTTAGCTCAACATCTGATCGCGTAAGCCCAAAGATGCATGGTTCAAGCTCCCATTCATTACTTGATAAACCTTCACTGCACTTTGCTCATCTTGTAAACTGGTGCCAAACCTGTAAGGCTTGACCACATTGTAATAATTCGCCAAGGACAAGAAAGGCTACATGCCAAATGTGTAAATACGGTGTAGCATGGGTCTACAGACGAATGTGTTACAGTCCTAGTGCCCTACCTGTCCCGTAGCCTATGTAGGCCAGGCCCCGTGTGCGCTCAGCCGTGACCCGGATAGGTAACGGATCAAGTCATGCGAGACGCAGAACCGCTAAAGACAAAAAGCCCACATGAACACCTTTGCGCAAACGGTTGATTCTGAAATTTAATTCTTAAATAGTAGATTATCCTGAGAGCGCGGCACTCATTTCGCAGATGTGAATTCCCTGTACTTCATCATTGATAAAGTAGCTTACACTAGGATTGTGCCCGTAACATTTTCTTGCAGCAGATTAGACGAGTAATCTGTGCGAATATCTACGGTTATAATGGGCCTCAGGTGCAAAACATAACTTCACGAGCCCGTATCTTTGTATAATTACGGTCATACTGCAACTGCAAAAAGCTGCAGACTTTCCATGATGGTGGTCGCACATCCGATGTTCCCGCTTTCAAATCACGTGATATGCATGTCTATTTTCAATACTCACAAGCAACTTCACCATGGCAGACAGTATTCCATTTTCAGCCCACACACACACACATTTGTAAAAGCAGTCCGTTTGCCAAGGCTTTTAGTGTTCAGTACTTGAATAATTTTGTAATCTGCTTGTGCTTAAACACACACACACACACACACACACAGAACAAAAACAAACTACAAAACTCTTAATCGGCAGGAGTTCACTGCCAGATTTAGTTATGACTACACAGAATCCACGAGCGTGTGAAGAGAACAATACTTATGTTCTCTACATATAAAGCTCAATCTACACTGCTCTAAAAAAAAAAAAACAACAACACACACACACATATAATTATATTATTCTCTCAATTGGATGTTACTTCCGCACCCTCAGTCCCCGTTTTTCAATGCATTACTATCCATGCTACAATTTCCTGAGCAATGAAGACAAACGGAAGTGGGGTGATCCTATATCACACAGAGAGAAGCTGGGATTGAGTAAGAAGGTCCATGTTCTTGTTGTTTTTTTTTTTTCCCCCCTTTAGTTTTTTGTTCGATGTTTTGTTCTTTTTCCCCCTTAGACTGCATTCGATGTCAACATTGCAACTCCTTAACACCAGATGACCATACAGCTGATCTGAGGGCCTCTTCTGTTCAGAGGAATTGCTATGCAATTAAGATGGTTTGAAACAGGGAAGCAAACATATGACGGTACCATTTCAAGCTTATGATCGTGTCTAATGATTATGAGGAGAGTTCTCATCTGCCAGCACATGTCTTGCCAACTTACTGCCTGACTTGGCCATTTGTCTGATACACTCCCTGCTTTACAGGGCACGGGCTGGTTCCACCACCTCTTTCCTGTTGCACAGCACTGAAGGGCAGGAGCAGTGGGGACCCCCCTAACCACCCAAGTGTCCATTAATACACTACATACGCCAGGAGAGAGAGAGAGAGAGAGTCTGAGAGAAAGAGTGAGTGAGTGAGTGAGTGAGTGAGAGAGAGAGAGAGAGCCTACAGCCCTGTCCGACTCCCACAGAACTAGGGAGTGTGCTAGTTAATGAACTCCAACGGGAAGACTACAACCATCAAGCACCATCTGTGTGACCGAATGGTGTGTTGATCACATTTCCTGACCATTGTCGCTAATGTCAAAATGTTTCCAGCCTGGTTGACGGCGAGATAATCTGGTGAAACCAAAGACCCGACTTGAGTACAGCTTTCTGTGGTCTCAGACCAAAATGGAACCCATACATTCATTTTGATTACCCTCACCCTGACCATTTTTTTTCAAATAAAGTCTCTAAATCTGTGGTTCCTTGAGCCTTGGTTTTGTGACAGCAACGGTTTCCATTCCCTTTTCTATGTTTTTACACCGCTGCTTGTGTAAAATTCTTCAGAGTTGGCAAGTTCATGGAACTGTCATCTCTTTTTGAGTTTTGTTCACTTTCAGTTATATTACCACTCTACTTTTTTACCACAGTAGTACAACTAAAAGTACATATAACAATAAAGGATTTTCTTCACTCGGTACAAACCACATACTCGCAGATGATCACATCATAAAGAGAATAATCTTTAAAAACAAATATGACACAGTGAGTTTATTACCTGACATCAAAAGAATGAGAAGCAGACCTACAAAACACATTACACACACTACATGTATACACCTGACAAAACATTAAGTACCAGTACATATGCACGCTATGCTCATCAGCAAAAACTGCAGACACTGAAGGAATGTTATCAACGTTAGATATTCCTTGACCTCTCAAATGATGTTAGTCTTGCAAGGTAAGACCTAACTCTTCAAGTAATAAACAAACCAAAATCCAATTTCACACAATCCAAATTATGTTTTGATTCAGCTCTCAAATTTACTTCCAGAATAAAAGTTTAACACAGTTTGCAAATGTGAATTCAAAATGTTATTTTCTTTTCACAAAAAAAGTTTGAAAAAAAAAAAAATGCGTTTTCAAATGAGTAATGCGCACAGGCTTGTTTTTAACCCGTTTAACTTTTGGCATGATTGACATACGCTGATCTTCAAACACAAAATCATTTTCAAACAGAACAGACAGTGTGCAATTCTACGATATATGGAGTGTGTGAACCGTTGACACATAATGTAGCAAGGAACAGTCCAAAGCATTTTTCTCTTCAATGTTACATCAGACACTTGTTCCCTGATATCCGATCAAAAATAAAAGCTTGTTTGCATAAACATCTGTGATTCACATTCTCCAGTTGATATGTGTTGTGTTACATTACAGCAATATTGAATGTGATATTTCCTCCAACCATACTCACATTTTTTTACTTTTCCACCTCATACTCACATTTTTACCCACACTTAAATTCACATCACACTTATTATGTGTACACTGTGACTGTTCAAGTCATTCCATGTAAAATCATAAATATGGAACAAAAAAAAAAAAAAAATTGTTAAACCATAGTTGGTTGAGCTGTGCCAATGTTCCTTTTCTTTTAATCATTTTTCCTATCGACATGCAACAGGTTCAGTACATTTCCTTAAACTTTTGGCTTGATTGACATATGCTGATATTCGAAGAACTGAGCCAAACAAAACAAAACATCAGTCTGAACAGACCTCGAGAACTTTCAAAAATACCAACTCAGACAATGACGTTGGTGTATCGTCCGTATCAGATCAGCGACTCAATATTTGCCCCCTTATTCATTTGGTGAAAAACAGCTTTGGTCCTGGCTGTAAAGAGGGAAAAAAGAGGCTGGGCATCAAGGTAGGGGTGGGATAGTCACCAGCGATGCAGTAATACTGGAATGAAGCAAGCAATGCTGGTCCCAACTTGTCAAAACAATGCATAGGAATGTTCTGATTGGAGAAAAACGCACATATCCTTGATACCCTCACCAACTTCAAATAATCCCCAACACGAGCTCTGCTGAAACTGCACTGTGTTGGAATATCAAGAACTTCAAATGCAAACTAGGAAAGCATGCTTTTGTTTTAAAGTTTGTGCCTAAAGTAGGTGCAATCTGCATATTGGGTCAAACGCAGTCGAAGGTGGTTGTATCTATGTTTGTGTAGTTCTGAAACCTGTACTGAAACCCATTATCCTTTCTTCCCTTGCTGAAGCTCTTGAGTGGCTCACCAGCGCTACTTGCAGTGACTGCAAGTTTCCTCAAGAGAAAAAAAGTGCACAGCATCGACTAAGAAAAAGCAGATCAACAAAGAAAAAGACAATGGAGCCAACCAACTAAACAGCAGATCTGCAGAAAAACTGGACTATAATCAACCCTGATTAAAGCAGTTTTGCTGTTCACTTTAACTTCGATACCACTGGCTAAATCAGTACCCATGGTAATGATCCATGTGATACACATCAAATGGCCTAAAATGAACACACAATGCATTTATTTTATTATGCGAGAATGATCAAGTGATACCGATTTACAATGTTTGATTATCCCTTGCAACATGTTAGGCAAGCAGAAACACTGGCAATAATGCTTTCATGGCTCAGTAACCTGCTAAATACCTTGTGATGTCGTATCATAAGCTATGAACTAGCGAAGAAACTAATAAGCTGTCTAACACGAAGAACAAACTGTGGCTAGTGAACAGCTGCAGGAATGAGATGCACATTTAGGTTCATCCCAACAGGAAAAATGTCTTAATCAAAACAAAAAAATTGATATGTTCTGAAGGCAATAAAAAAAAAACAGGCTTTTTGCTTTAACTCATAAACAACATGAAACCTAATAATCAAAACAGAAAAAAGTGAGAATGACAGACAAGACGCAAAGGCAGACAACTTGGCTCATAACCAACATTACACTGTAATAATCAAAACTGGAAAGGAGACAGACAGACAGACAGACAATCACAAAGGCAGACAATGCTGCTATTTACAGACAGACAATCACAAAGGCAGACAATGCTGCTATTTACAAGACAGAATCAAACCAAGCAAACACCGGGCATGGAACCAGAACAAGCGTCTGCAATGAACAAGTAAAATGCTACAGAGATGATGACAGCTGTACCACAATCCAGGACAGACATCACCACCACCTTTCAACAACAACCCATCCACCAACAAGACACAAAGATTAATGAATCCTGCACCTTCCTGATAAATACAGAAGATAATCCCCCCCCCCCCCCCCCCCCCCCCCCCCAACTGCCCACCCTTTTCCCCTCCTTCTTCAACACATCAAAAAGTATGATTCCGAATACATGTTTCTCTGAACTTTCCAAAAGGGACACATCACAATGCATAGACCTCTCAGTGTCCAAAAGATACAATGAAATCCACAGGGAACCCAACTCATGAAAACGGGCATGTCAACAGGCCAGCAAACGTCGCACAGCATAATTCAAATCAAACCTGTACTCTACTGTGACAGAATGCACACAAAGATCCTTCTTTCTCTTTGAGAGATCTATATCATTTGAAAATGTTCACCTTTTTTTTTTTTTTTTAATCTGAAAAAAAAAAAATCCTAATTTTGATGGGTATATATGACAAGCGGAAATATCTGTTGCATCTTCTTTTCACCCTCCTTTTTGAATCAAAGCTAGTACATTTCAACTTCTTGATAGTGTTTCATATCACATAGAATGGGAGGTATACCTCCAACTGCTGAAAATCATGCGCTGAAAATTTGGTAAAGAGATATACACACATACGTCTTTTTTTGTATGTTGATATTCCAAAGCCATGAACTTGGCTCAGGAGATATGAGGACACTTTCCTCTGCCCACCAATTGTCAAGCATCTCCTCATTATACACATCATCAACGAGAAAATCATACAGCAGATCTGAATTTTTTTTCCTCTTTATCTGCATGACTTCCCCCTTCATGGAGATGTCTTCCTTTTCATTTTGCTTCTGCTAACACAAGTTATAGATCACGCTTCGATGTTAATCCATAACACACACCCCCCCCCCCCCCCCCCTTTTTTTTTTTCAAAGAGAAGATATGAAAACTGCTTACATCTGGAGACAAGAGAGTTAATACTTTTTGATACTTTCCGGATGAAGGTCACCGAAACCCCCCCCCCCCCACCCCCCACACATTTTGTGGGAAAGGAGTCTTTCAAGGGAAATAAATCTAGTACAAAGGGGAAAAAAAAAAAAAAAAAAAAGTTCCAGGAAACAAATCCGGGAGGGAATTTTCATACAATGGGAAAATTTTCCCTGCACGTGGGTTGGTAAAATACGTAGTCCATGAGAAAACAAACACGTTTTGATCACATCTTGCCCGAAAACATGTCTGCTTTCTCCAAAATTGTTGAAAAGCAAACAACATATAAGGAAAAGGCCGGACTGATGTCATGGGACACCTACACAAGCTGGCATGGCAAACACTGATGCTGATAGAGGGAGAAACCTAAACAGCGCACTGTGAAATGATGCTAGGCCTGAACACAAGGGGGGAA
>JADBJO010005015.1:130000-155000 GCA_016801955.1 Conus betulinus | reverse complement strand
CCATCAGCCCCATCTCTACCATAACCAGTTAACAACTAATCAGTCCTGTTCAACCGGTTAACAATAACCCCTCCATTTCAGTATTAGGGGGCACTGTTCGAGGGCAACTGTTGTTGTGAAAAGCTTATGCCATTTGCCAAATGATTTGATACAGGCCTCCCAAAACGAAAAAGTTTTCTATTTATAAAGAAAAGAACACACACACACACACAACAATGTGAGTGACAACGATACGGTACTATCCAGAATCCATGCGGGTTGACCAGTTTCAAATTCCATGACCTTTCCATGCCCTTCACAGAACTTTCCATGACCACAAATGAAGCTATTTTCATGCACAAAATGAACTACATTGGTTATCAAAACGGCTGTTTAAATTTCATAAGATAGCTTTAGTTTGTTTTCCTGCTCTAGAAAAAAAAAAAAAGGTAGACATGGACATCTTATGCTTAAAAAAAAATCTTGATAGTTAATGGGTGTCTATAGGGTGAAGACTTGTGGCCGACATTACACCATCAATTAGCTCATGCCTTTATTAATCTGTCACCCACATCTTCTTCCTTGTGCTTCGGTGTATTTCTCAAGGGCATGCTTACAGACATTCTGAAGCAAAAGAGTAAAGAAGTAATATTTTTTGCCAGAAGTAACCCATTACTATAGTATTAACACTTCTCTCTGTCCTCAAAATCTTCTTAGAATATTGTGAAGATAAACGTGATTTCTGTTCAACAACTCTGTACTGACATATGACAAATGCAGTGTCACACTGCAGCGAATGAAACATTCTTAACACAGGTATCTAAAAAGTGTTTCATGTTCAAACAGTGTATAACACATGTGTGGATACAAAATCAGTAATCGCTTTTTGTTTTACCTACAGAACAGCTAACCCCTTCTTCATCTCAGGATACGATGTGGCAAATTTGTCACAACGAACTGCCATTCTTGACTATAATTCTTCACTGTATAGTGAGGTACATGGAGCAAAAACTGAACATGGCTGATACGACTCGTGAATTCAGTCATGAGATATTTTGAAAGTAGCACGGAGTACTTGGCTGTGCCAACCATGAGTGGCTGAGCACATGGATTTTGTTGAGAATAAACAAACAGAAACTTGTTTCATATATTTTCTTGCTTGCAGCTGACGAAGAATCAACCTGAGCAAGTTTCCTTTATGACTTAACTTTTCTCAAGCCATTGCACAGAATAAGCAGAAGAAAACAAAGAAAAATCAACTGCCAACTTTTGGACATCAAAGCTTTTCTATTGTTTACAGATCACAACGCAAACGACTGACTAGTAGATGAAAAAACATTTTCAGAGCTATAGTGATTTGATGGTTTTAGTAAATCATGTCAGTCTTTCAAGACATCTGCTTTAACTTAACACACATAAAGAGGAATATTCTTTGCTAAATCATCCAGTGACCCTAGATCTGTAATAATTCAATTGAACAGAATATGATGCAAACTCAATGGCTGGCAATTCTGTCCCATGTATTCTGATCCTAAACTAATTATCAAGTTGACCATGAAGGCCACATCAGAACTGGAAACACTGTCTACTGAAATCATATCCTTCATCTTCTGGTTCTTCAATCCCTGCAAAACACCATCCTACAAGACTGAATGAGCAAGGTAAAGCTCACTTAAAGAAGTAGCCTCACCTGTACATAGGTCCTGTTTACTAAGCCACACAACTCAGGATTCATGTGTGTGTGGGGTGGGGGAGGGGGGGGGGTAGTATGATAGGCAATGGACATGACAGGCCTTGGTACACACTTTGAGCTGCAGAGATTAGGAGGGACACTGACCTTTACAGTAGATTTTGTCTTCGTGCTGAGTGAGAAGCGTGGAGTCCAGGTTTTTTTTGTTGCAGGAGTTGCATTTGAAACATGCCTTGTGGTACACCTGTAAATGCACAGTTGTAGGTTTGAAATACAACAGCACTACACAGTTATACACCACAGAATGCAGCATTCCTCACTGCATATCAGCATATATATATACACACATATGTCAAAATATACATATTCAAAAAAACATACAACCCAAACAGCACATACATAGATCTAAAACACAGAAATCAAACTCACATCTGCTTATCACATTTAATTCAGTCAAAAACCAAAAAGCAGCTAGCATTCATCACCCATCATTTCACCTACAAACAAAATATACAAAACATATATGAACGCATATATGGAGAGACAGACAAGGGCACATGCTTAAAACCAGTGAATAGTATGCAATCACACACACACACATACACAACACTGCCAAACTTCTGAGTCAAAAAATCTGGAACCAGGGGACAAAGCATGTGGGTGGAGTGAATAGAAGGCAGTTTGACTTATGACATAAAGCATTCATAACTCTTTAGCGTTTCAGTTGAACAATGCATTTAAAAAACGAAAGGCATTTTCCATGCATATAGTTACTAAAATCAAAAAAAAAATCATTGGGCCTTTATTCTACAATACTTTATCATTCCAGTTCAACAAAGATCCCCAAGCCCCACATTTTTAGACAAAATTTGAAAATCTGGATTTGTTTTTTTCACAGAAATCTGTGCTTCATGAATAATTTCTAAATTAGGGAAATTCTGGCAAATTCCAGACAGCTGGCAGCTGTGATACACACGCACAAGCACAGATACTCACTTGGGACACACTACTTAGGTGCACACACACACACAGCACACACACACACACACACACACACACTCACTCCCTCACCTTGCCCATGCCAGCTATCCGCTCTGCAAAATAGACGGCAGTTCCACAGCGTGAACACATTTCATTGTTGCCAGAGTCTCCTCCGTTACCAAGGCAAGTTGGCACCTGAGCCTGGGCCAGGTGAGACACATTCCTGACACGACACAAATATGTCATGCATCATGCTGTGACGGCAACATTCTTAAAATTACACATCAAAACTACATCCATACAATCACAGAAAATGAAAATGACATGTCACATGTGACAAGTCACAAACTATGATGCTGACATGCTCAAAGGGACATTTTCGACCCATCACAATGAACAGGATATCACTGATATCACACACACACACACACACACACACACACACACAGAACAAGCTATTTTTCTCCACTCCAATATCTTCGAGATGGCTATTTTTTCATTGTTACCTCCATCAGGTTACATTTTTGCCCGTGTCAGTTTGTTTGTCTGTGCGTGTGAACAAGATTATGCAACACTTGCTGAACTAATTCTTAAGAATCTTGGAGGAAGATTCTTCATGGACAAACCACCAAATGATAGGGTGGGATGCATGGTGTAGACCTTTATTAGCTTCTTTCTCTGTCCATGTGCAAGAAATATCTGTTCTACTTCATGACCAGTGACATGCTTGCTATCTGTACACATCACCTCTTTGTAAAGAGACCTGAACGGACTCTAAGGGTGGCAGAGGGAAGATTCATTTTCTTGGTCAAAACCAATTATTATTATGTATTCGTTGTTGTAGAAATGATTTACTGTTAGCAGAGATCTGAACTGACTCAAAGGGAAGACTCAAAATTTGAGCTGGCAGAAGTCTGCACTTGATCAAGTTGTCGCTTGGTCTGAATATGTTATCTTTGTCACCTACCACAAGCAAGTCTACGGTTCACCTCTTGAGCCTTTCAAAATCAGTTTTAATGGCTTCTACAAATGTTTTGAGGGTACTGTTAGCTAAACCTTTGTTCTTCATAACTTTTCTTGTAAAGAAACCTATGCTCATGGCTTTCTCCCCTTTGTATCATTAGAAGAAGACTTACAAAAAAAAAAGTTTTCATTCATGTTTTAATCCAAGACTGACCGACTGGATAACTACCATACATTTTGGGATAATGGGTCACAATTTAAAAGCTTCATAGATTATAACACCTTGTGACAAATAATTCAAATTTTTCTTAATTTTCAGGGACTTCCTAACTTTTCTACAGGGGCTGTGGAATGATTGGGGAAGGAGGAAAGGAGGTAGGAGGACAGAGGGAGAGTACCTCTACCTCCAGTTCAGAGTTCCACTGGGTAAGGCTAACTCTAACGAACAGATTCTGAGGGCAGAAGGAGGTAGAGACTATACTTGGCCAACTGATACTTAGTAATAATATCACTTGTTACTCATCACTTCTAGATGAAGTTCTCATTACTTTCCGCAAAATAAAGAGCCTTCTTTTTTCTGAAACAATGCGCATTCTCTTCCAGTCTCAATAAAGACTTTTTTGTTCAGTTTTCGAGTAGTCCCCTTGGGTTACTCCCCAAACTGTGACTGGTACAAAGCAATACAACTCCACTGCTTGCCTGGACCCTGCAGCCATCCAGATTTAACAGGACATGAGACATACCATGACATGTCGGAAAAGTTGCACATCGCAATGTACATGTTCTTAACAACAAATGATAATGATAAGCGGAACTTTTATAGCTCTCCCTAAGATCGCATTGCACTTTCCAATAACAACCAGAAGTGCGTATAACATCTATATTTTTTTTCACATATATAAACACATCCGGATGCCCACCACACTTATGAATGCTTTCTCCCCTGTTCCCTTCCCAGGCATGAATTCAACAAGCCAACACTATACATGCGTGTGTGCCTGTGCGCATGCGCATGCACACACACACACACACACACACACACACACACACACACTGCACCACTACCTCCAACAGGCACATACAACAGAAGGGCATCATTGAAAGACTTCTTGAAAAAAAACCTCTCAAAATTTGTGCTGAAGCTGTACTGACACCAGTCTGAAATTGCACACTGACAAAGATTTGTCTGAAAACTTCAACTTCACTTTAATCTTTTCACCCCTTCTGGGGTATGGAGGATTACAAATAAACAAAACCCTGCAGCAGTGGTACAAACCTTTCTTTGCGTGCCATAAACAAACGTTTCTTTGTGAAGATACACATTTCTTTGTGTATGTCAAATACACAAAATATAGATTCGAAAGCAATCATTTTTTCAATTCAAAGAAGGAAAAAATTAGCCCATTTGAAGACAATTTTTTCCCCCCAGAAATTTCACAATTTTCAAGAGTTTTTTTTTTTTTCTCCTCCAGACATCAGTTTCAGAAGTCATATACAGACTTTCTACTGCAATAATAAGTTGGTAAACACTCTTTTCATAATACATTTGGGGTATTCAACTATAAAAAGGTATTCATTCATAACCAATGATGTTCATATTACAATCTTTACATAATCGTTTGAGTCCTTCAGTACCATATTTTCTTTCCTGTCTCAATAGGGAGTTTGTGATTACAGCATCTATGTTTCATAAATGTGATAACATATATGTCTGTAACAGTATTCATATAATGTTCTCTTCGAAAGGAATTTTTGTAGTATCTTTAATCATAACACTTGTTACTGTTTTAGTACAGCTTCCCATCATTACCATTTGTGATGATTCTTAAATATTGATACAAAGTATTTTTCTATAAATAAAAAGACTGTTGTTTCCCAAACCTACTGTCATTAGTATCTGCTTTACAAAATTCAATCCAAGAAGAATGCCACATGCTCATTATATGTAAATTATACATTAACATAAACATTTGAGCAGAGCATTTACCTTTAGATGTTGGTCTAACAATATTAGATCGAAAAGAAAATTAATTCTTTACTTACAAAAGTGAGAAAAAGCTTGGAAAGTAAACTCTGAAAATTGTTTTAAGATGTGAATTTTGTTTGACTAAAGAGCTACATTTAATAAATTGTCGTAACTGAGTGTTAGAATGTAAAACGCCAACAACGTTAAGTGATGGCATCAACGAGATTGATTTCAGTGCTTTCAATCAAATTCAGTGATATAATTTATCATTTTTTTTTTTTTTTTTTTTGGGGGGGGGGGGGGGGGGGGGGGTATCTGACTTTAGAATGTAAAACGCCAGCAACGTTAAGTGATGGTATCCATGAGATTGATTTTGATACTTTCAATCAAATTTAGTGATGTAATTTATTCACTTATTTTTTTTTCAAATGTTATCTTTGTTTACTTATTCATTCATTTATCTATTACTGTTTTACTTCAGTCCTATGATCTGTAAAACTGAAATAGTCTGCAGCCATGATACATTTTTCAAAAGACAGCATTTTTCTGTGATCAACTTTATTGACAAACTCCATTATGACTTGAACAGTTGATTCAGATTGCTTTGCTAATGAAAGGAAAATGATCTATGTTAATTTATCAGCTATAATCAATCGCTCCTTGATGTTTGTTGAAAACGGTAACTATTAACAGGAGAACTCTATGTTCACATGCCAATAATTGATTTTCAAGTCCTGGCATGACTTTTGTTTTGTTTGAGTGGATGAATTTTTTTTCCCCATTCATTTACAAAAATCTATTTCTGAGTCAAATCATTTACAATTTCTAAGCCATTCATTAAGAGTCCAACCATATATACACGACATAACCATTCAAATCATTAAAACAAAAAGAATCATAGGTATCTGAAACTGGTGTGTGCACCTGACAGGGGTCAGATCAGGATCCTCATAAGCTCCTAAGGGTCTCAACTCAGAGGCTGGACTTACAAGCATCTGCCTCAGATGAAAATGGGGTAGCGCAGACGGGCCTTTTAGGGCCTTTTTTAGGGCCTAAAATTTACAAAAATAGGGCCATCAGGGCACACGAAAATGCTGAAAAAGTGCTCACCACTGCCTCCCACAGATGCGATTTTCTCCAATAAAGACCTCCATTCAGCAAGTACCTAATCACTTTCTGGTATGAATCTTGTCAATTCCATATCCGTATGAAAACAAAGAAATCTTTTACAATGGCTAGAGTAAACACAGTGTTCTTGCAGCACACACAAGGCAGAAGTCTTAGGAATACAAGTCACAAGATGAAGAAAAAAAAGTAGGCCTATGCTTTCTTTTCCACCTGACTAACAGCTGCCTTGTCCTTGATTGACTAGCACACACTGCCTCTGGTTGAAGGAGAGAAACAGTCCAGTACTCAAGTCATCCTCCTATTTGTCCCCTTGGAAATACTTTTGATTTATTCCAAGGAGGCGACCTTTTACAGTTGGGGCTGCTGTCCTCATTCCTTTGTCAATTGGTCAGCTTCTTCATTTCCATATATAGTGCAGTATGAAGGTGTTCACTGGATGGGAGTATTTTCAGTAACCGAGAAATGGTAATCATTTTAGATCAGTAGTACCATAGGATGATGACTATTGTTATATAAGTGGAAAAAATAGTGGTGATGGTGCAAGTTGGGGGGATAAAGGAAAATATCAATGACCTGTGGGTGATGCTCATTGGCATGGGTGAGATCACAATAGTACTGTAGGATCATGGTCATTGTGGTAAGTGGAATAATAAGGGTGGCATTAGTATAATATTGCAGGTTGAGAAAGAGGGTGGAGGGGGGTAGGGGTAGATGACTGATGGGTGATGATCATGTATGATTTGAGTAAACAGTACTGTAGGATGATGATAATTGTTGTATAAGTGGGATAATGTTGTGGCATTGGTGTAAAATGCTTGCGGGGGAATGGGGGAGGTGGTGTTCAAAGATGGGTGGATGATGATCATGGTCAAGGTGTAGGTATGATCCACAGTGGTGTAGGATGATGGTCATTTTTGTAAAAGGAGTAGGATAGTGTATTGGCAAGTACGATAATGCCAGTGGGGGAATAAAGGAAATGATCAATGACTGATGGATGTTGATCACTGAGATGAGATCTACAGTACTACAGGGTGGTGACCATTGTCATAAGTGAAATACTGTGGTGGCATTGATGTATTAATGCCGGTGGGGGGGGGGGGGAAAAAAAAAAAAGGAATAAATTTGATGATTGATCATTGCCATAAGTGAAATAGCATGATAGCTTTGGCATGATAATGCCAGTTGAGTTAAAAAAAAAAAAAAACACTGGGGGGGGGGGGGGGGGGGGGGGGGGGGGGGATCAATGACTGATTGATGGTGATGGTTGTCACAGCGAAATCATCACCGTCTCATGCACACACGCATGCATGATACATGCACGCACACACATGTACATACACACCCACACACACACACATACATGCGTACACAGGCACATCCACACACATACATATAAAAAAAAAAAAATAAAAAAAAAAAAGATTAGCATACACAGGACATCTTATGAGTGGTGGTAATAATGATAGTGGTCATATATGGGAATCTGTGTTAAAAAAAAAAAAAAAAAAAAAAAAAACACACACACACACACACACCTGACAAACACATGCACATACATCTAAGCATACCTATATATGTATGTAGAGGGGAGAGGGGAGACACAAGCCCCTTAGAATACTTGTGCACAGAGGGGGGGGGGGGGGAACATAATGTGGAAAGGGAAAGGAAGTGGTCAGTGGGGGGGGGGGGGGGGGGGGGGGGGGGGGGGGGGGGGGGGGGGGGGGGGGGGGGGGGGGGGGGGGGTGCAAGTTAAGTGTAATGTGGTATGGGTGGGTGTGTGAATTTATGGAATATATATAGTGGGTTGCAGCTGAGGTGATGGACTAGTGTAATCATGTAGTTGTGTTAGATGCTGGTGATTCAAATATGGGGAAAGGAAAGAGAACAGGTGTCAGAGGGGCAGTAGGGCCAAACGAAGTTGCAGTAGAAGCACTAGAACTCGTTGAAGGACCAGCAACAAAGTGCTTTTTTTGAACAAAAACTTGTTGATGTACTAGTACTACTTCAAGCTTGCCCACTCACGATCTTTAAAAAAAAAAAAAAAGGACACTGCTGCCTGCCGCTGTAGCACTCGCCTTCTCCAAGTCTGAATGTTTCTTCCCTTTTTGCGAGTTTGAAGGCCTTTTTCCTTTTTTCCCCCTTCTTACAAAAACTACAATAGAACCGATATTTGTCTAAGTTATCTTGGCGGCGAAGCCAGAGTTTATATTCAGAATTATCAAGCCACAGATCTTGGAATAAGCACTTCCCCATGTTTCTGAGTGAAACTGACGAAATCTTATAAAGAAACTCTCAATGAATGTCAAATTTCGTTGAAAAAACGAACTGTGGCCTTGCTTCGTTCAACACATGGAAAATCCAAGATGGCGGACAGCACAAATACTTTGTCGTGGAGTTACTTCCCTTGAACGACTTTACACCATGATCGATCAGTACTGATTCGGCATTTACCTATTATGAAAATCGGTTTTTTTTTTTTTTTTCTGATCATTCTTCTTTGATTTGTTGTTGTTGTTGTTGTTTCACATTTTTTTTTAGAATTTTTTTTTAGGCTGTTCTGGTTTTTTAGGGCCTTTTAGGGCCTCCAGCCTCTTCATTTTGATTTTTAAGGCCTTTTTAGGGGGCCCTATTTTTTTGCCTCTGGTCAATAATACCTGTGTACATGAATGTGTGTGAGTGTGTGTGTATTCTATGCACACACATAGCTGCATACAATATACATTCACTTGTGTGTGAGTGTGCTTGTCAGGCTTGCTAAAATGTGAATTCAGGTGTGTGAAATCTGACTACGTCCAGATATACTATTCATAGTAGAAGCAGTGTATGAGTTTTCTTCCAATATGATAGTTTGTTTCTCATAACAATCCTCTCATACACCTGTTTCTCATAACAATCCTCTGATACACCTGTACAATCATGCCACTTTACATGACAGGATCCAAGTCCATAAATTAACAATCCAGACAAATCTTAAGCCATCGTGTTCATTCTTGGTCTGCAGACTTTCAAAATGAACAAGCAAACAAAACAAACACAAGCAAAAAGAAACAAACAAGAACCAAACCAAAATGACCTAGCCAACTCACCAGATGAAAGTGTACTCTTAATTACCACCGGCTTTGGATGAAGGAACACAATTTATGAATGCATAGTGTACAGACTGATGATATTCACTGCATTTTCAAAGTGAAAGGAAAGTGACTGCTACTGTACAATGAAGCCTCTGTCAGAATGAGGAAGCAGTGTTCAATGCAGCTCCTTTGTCTACTGTGTTGGGATGAACATTACCAAATCAATACCCTTTCTCTCTTCCAGAGCAAATTTTTACCTCGCTGATTAATGACACATACAATTTTGTTTCAAACTGCTTTCTTTTTGTTCCCTTTTTTTTTAAATATACATTTTTTTTTTTTTTTTTTTACTTTGTACAGAATCATTATTATTCTATGGTGAAAAGGGATGTTCTTTTCCACTGTACCACCATCCTGCCATTTCAGAGGTACTGTTTCCATGCCGCTCATTCAACCTCACGTTCACAGCAAGACCCTGGCTTGTCCCATCACAGGCAGTCAACAGGGAGCAGTAACCAACCCCCCCCCCCCCCCCCCCCCCCCCCCCCCCCACCCCAGCCCGATCCTCTCCTTTGTTACAACCCCTGAGTTCACCAAGTGTGTGCGCATGTGAAGTGGCGTCTTTTATTAGATCTTCAACAAAAATTGACACAGTCATGGCACGAGTTTACATGCACCTACATGATGAGCATTCACATTTTGATTTTCAAGGGCATGTCCACAACAGGAGACAACATGAAGGATTGCAGTTCATTACAGCACTGGTACACCACAGAATGCTGACGCACCTTTACAATAGATTTCCCCTTCATGCTGGGTCAGAATAGTGGAGTCCAAGGTCTTTGAACAGGAATGGCAGCGGAAACATGACTTGTGGTAGGACTGTCATATGACACACACATACATATACACTATCAGATAAATGAATATCACAGTGCACACACACACACACACACACACACACACACACACACACAGAGTCTTGCGTACTTATAAGTACCCAAGTCATACTTATGTCACTTTGGCACACCTTACAAGGACAGAAAAGTTTCTTTAGGTTTCAAGCACTACAGCTCAACCAACCACAAACAGCCTTTTCAGGGCTGTCAAACACACAGGAAAAATTGTGACTCACACATCATACTCAGGTAAGATCATATCAAAAAGATCAAAAAAACAAAATGCAAACAAAAAAGCAAAACAACAACAACAAAATATATAACTCAGATGCAAACGATAAAAGCAATCAATGACAAGTATAGCCAAACTGTTGACATTTTCCTGCATACACAGACCAGGACATGCCAAAAGTATCAGCTCCCTAAAATTCTTGCTCACAGACAATTATACAAAATTGATGAAAAGCATTCATATCTCACACAAAAAAAAAGAAGAAGAACATATTTACAAAAAAAAAAAACATGTGGGCAAATAGAACAACAAAATGGACAGCTAGTGCCTGCTCTGAACAGTGTGTTCAATTTTCACCCATTGCCAGGGGGGGAAAAAAAAAAACACACACACACACACACACACACACACACACACACACAGTCACACAGTCACACACACACAAAAGAGTCACATACATACACAAAGAGACTCCAATAATATTACAGAATAATAGAACATAAAACCGTGTTTAAGATATAAAAAAAAAACTAGACATTTTTCATCAAAGAAAAAAAAAGTGACAAAAACGAAACTGGTAAAACATGATGGTAACACACATAATGATGAAAAGGAGACTGTCTACACATAAACTTTCAAGAATGTTGTATGTTAAAAGAAAGATCAAACAGAATCAAAATCATACAAAGAAAAAGAAATAAGAATGTATACGCAACAAAGAATAAAAACAAAACTGAAGAAGAAGAAGAAAAAAAAAAAACTGGTTGCTAACCTGGCCAGCCCCAATGACTTTTTCAGCCATGTAGACAGTCTTGTGTGACAGCGAGGACATTTGTCCCCCCACCCCCAAAAACACTTCCCCCGGAGGAACTGTTGGCCCTGTCAACACAGCAGAAGTTTCAGACAAGTGCATCTCATATATTATTGCTCCTTCTCGCAATTAGCCCATCTCTTATATATCTTCTTCTCTGGCAATTATTTTTAAGTGGAAATTCTGAAAAAAACACCTGTAAATCTTTTTAGAGATAATGTGTTTAAATGACAGGCAAGGAAGTTACTGTTGGGGAGAGCTTGAAAGCGGGTCTTCTGAGAAAAAAAAAAAAAAAATCCCTCACACAAGTTTCTGCCCTGAAATCCCAACACACTCCAAGCGGGCTGGGCCACCTCCAGATCGGGGTCCCTAGGTGCCTTTCTGCTGTCAAAGTTTTGGGCACTGCCTTGACATGATCCTGCCCTTCCTGGATGGTCAGGTGCTTCAAGACCAACTCATCCTGTGGTAGATGTCTTACCCACACAGCTACTACTGTACATCAGGTTGGGACAAGTAAATCTTATGAAGCTCACTTTTGTTCCTCCTCGACCAGACCCTACTGGAACTCTTTGTCAACTGGCTCTGCTGCAGCCTTTAGCATTCTGGTCCTCTTCTCACAAGGCATGAGAGCTGTTTCACAAGATCTTAGGCCGATGAGCCCGTAATTCCCCTTGCTCCAACTTCTGCACTTGGGACTAAAGCCGACATGCTCCTCAGTCTTGAATTTTACGGAGATGAGGTCTGCTGCCTCATACCTGCTTTCAAATGGCAGGTTGATCTACTCAGAATTACTGAATCCAATAAGTGTATTCAATATCAATACTGAATTGGAAGTGCATTTTATTTTCTATTTTCATTGACCAGCCAACCACACAAGGTTTTTCAGGGCTGTCACTACATTGGGGGGAAAGGCCCTATCCTGAAAAAATAACAACAAAAAAATATCTACACATCATTAATGAATAAAACAGTAGCTAAACCATACACTTTCTCAATAAGGCCGCACTGACAGTGCCAGCCATTCTACTTCATTATTTTGCCCAGTTTACCCATTTTTTTTTTAAGTATAAAAATAAATTAAAAACATTTAAATGCTACAATAACAATAGAGCATAAAAAAACTTTTAAAGAACTAAGGAGAATGTATCATAAAAGCAGGGAAAATGCAGACTGGAATTACCTCTTGTGCAGATAAAAGTAAAATGTCTCATACACACACACACCAAACCACGAACTTAAAATAATGGAAAAAAAAAAAAAAAACAAAAAACAACAAACAACAAAAAACCTAGGTTTTTTTAAATCCTGAAATCTAACTCTATCCTGTCAAGTCCCACAAATGCATTTGACAATTTGTGAGTGATGATGTCTTTTGATCTTGGGGTCAGAATCTCGTGGAACCAGCATATGCTGCATGTGCACAGTGAAAAACATTTCGTCAAAAGTACACACACCACCAGTTTCATTTCTCTTCTGCCACCTCCCAGGTACCTCTCACTCCCTCCCTCCACCTGACCTTTTCCCTTTCTATAGCCTTTTAACAACCTGCATCTGCCCTTCCTTTTCTTTCATTTCTTTGACACATCCCAAACATTTCAGACCTGTTTACCCTAAAACTAAAGTGTGTATACACATCTTCCAAATTTTTTTTTGAAGGGTGGATGAGGGTTGAGTTTGTTGGGCGTGTCCATCTTCCAAAGTTTTGTAAAAGCGGGGGTGGGATGAAGGTCGAGTCTGTTTTTTTTTCCTCTGCCATCACACAATGCCATACTGCACTGATTACGTACAGTAAAAATGGGTTTCTTCCAACACCTATTTCTTTTATACCTGCTTCACTGGCACCATTTCAAGCTCTCTCGCTGTTGGTTCTTTTCTTTTCTTTTTTTTTTAATTTCAGAACCTCGGTCCCCCACTGTTGTTCCTACATATCATGTTGACGAAGAAGCAAACACAACCAGACCACATTTTGCGCACATGTTTCGCAAGAGTTGTTCTGTTGTCAAATTACCTGACTTGGCACACCAAGACAACACAATGGTTACACCCCACATGTGTGACTGCCGCTCAAGAACTTGGTGTCTAGATTTCTTTCCTTTTTTTCCATTTATTCATTTTTTTTTTCTTTTTCTTTTTTCATCACCACCAAACTGTTCAAAATATGGTGTAATCATATGGGTACACAGGTCTGAAATTTTCTTGCATAAATCTCATGAACAGCACAGGACAAAATGATGAAGAACAGTACTCACGGATTGGTAGGGCCAGTGGTACGCGCCCCTCCGTCGGTGCCCAAAGCCAGCGGCTCCAGCAGCAAAGCCGTAGCCCTTAGGTCCAAACTCCTTGCGATAACAAGAATTGCAGTAGATCTCCCCACCATGATCGTTGCAGTTGGTGCTGTCCAAAGGCTTCTGGCATTGCACTGTCCCAGAGAACATCAACCTCCAGTCAGTGGTTGGAATTGTACCAGGATGGTACAAAGCACTGCACTGACTGTATAAATGGCGTAATTTACAACTACTACACTACCATTCGTTATCATCATGCTTGTGAAGCCCTCATTTCTGTTACAGACGTGAAGTCTACACAGATAAGCTCTGAATAATCAACAAACACTCCAGCACACACACACACACAAGTAAAACCTACAGCATACATGTACAGATCAAACTAAAAAAATAAATTCTGACACAGGTATTCCAAGTGTATTTTTGTGCATTAATTTCTTTTGTGAAGACTAGTGTTTTTGTCACCAAGTCGTACTCACCACATTTGAGACAGGCAGCGTGGTATTTGCGGCCCAACGCACGTTTCTCCTCAGCAAAGTACACAGTCTTGTCACAGCGAGGGCATTTCTCTCCTCCACCCAGAGTAGGGCATGATGAACAGTTCTGATGCTTGGACTTGGCGCTTCACAACACACTGCTAAACTGAAACAGATGACAATTTTCAAATAAAGACAATAATAGAACAGCCTGGATGTAACAATTCATTCTTGTTTGTTAACCCCTTGCTTAGCTATTTATACAAGAAAAAGAATTCTGGAGAAAACACAGAGAGAGAGAGAGTGAACTGAGGAACTAACTATATATGGCCACTGGCCTAGAATATAAAAAGGCTGCACACTGGAAAGGAAAAATAATCAAATAGTAAGTAAATCTGCAGGTAAAATAATACAATTTTTTTCCATTTAATGGAACAATTACGAATACTATTCTGCTGACAGTTCATACACAGTGCAAACTAGTTAGCATTAATCTTTTACCAAATGGCTTTCTCGACTATTTGGAAATCTTTTCAATGCATAACAGCTATACAAATGTCTTACTTGCAAAACATTTTGTACCGCAACATTGTTTGGTGTGTGTGTGTGTGTGTGTGTGTGTGTGTGTGTGTGTGTGTGTGTGTGCATGCATGCATCATGCATGTATGCGTGAGCGTGTGAAAGAGAGTAACAGAGACAGAGACACAGAGAGAGAGAGAGAGAGAGAGGGGGGGGGGGGGTGGGGGATAGACAGACAGACAGAGACAGCAGGGGGAAGAGGGGTGAGAATAGAAACAGAGAGAGAGAGAGAGAGAGAGAGAGGGGGGGGGGGGGTGTTCTGTTCTGCATATAAACTTACAACAAGTGTCAGTCTGACACACTAGTGGGGAAAAAAAAAAAAGCCGTTTCATCAGATCACATGGGGGTGGAGGTAATTTGTGAATTCCAGGTGATATTATATACACAAGCATGGAATCTGAAAACGGGATGATCCAGTATTGACCACAATTTCAGTTGAACACCTGTCCTGTGCCATCACTTTGACCTCCAGCTAACCTCCAGTTCAGCTTTGTCAGGACGTTTCAAGGAGGCACACTCAGACAGACTAACACTATGACAAAGACAGGGACTATGATGAACATAGATCTGTCACAGTGACAAAGACTGGGGCTGAGCCGGAGATAGATCTGACACAGTGACAAAGACAGGGACTAATATAGTATGGAAATAGGTCTGTCACGGTGACAGAGACTTTGATGGAGATAGATCTGACACAGTGACAAGACAGGGGCTAAGCCAGTGACAAAAACTGGGACTAAGATGGAGACAGATCTCCCTGGTCTGTCCAGTCAAAGTGAAAGAAGAGTCACAAAACATGACAATCTGATCATAATATGATAACATCCCAACCTGGACAAGCCTTATGTCTGACCACACCTGTTTGTCTCACCTTAACCCACTGTTTTTGTAATGGAAGGGTTCATGAATAATCACTATGAACAATGATGATGAGTGTATGACTAAAGTGATCCACAATTTTATGAACAAAAAATAAGCAAGCGCACTGCTTTAAAACAAGTGAATTTTGATCATATGCAACAAAAATAAATAGTGTTTGTGTACACACAGTGAAGAAGCAAGCGAATCCATGATAATCTCAAGCAGTGTGTGTATGTTCATGCTATACTAACATTACTAAACCTTGTGCATCCACAAATCAGCAGAATTTAGAAATGAAGATGAACACTGACCAGTGGGTAAGAAAAACCAAAGAAGCGGAGCAGACAGAAGAAATCTGAGGACAGGTGCTACCATTGTACCTTGAGGCAATACATTCCAGTCCACAAAGATGCGTGGGAAAGCAAATTATTTCCTTGAACACTCTTGGTCAGTGTGAAATAGAGTAGGCCACCAGTTGGTGAAAGTGGCAGATGATCTCGGGCCCCATTGCTAAGAGTGACCGAGACAGAAATGATACTTGTTAGTGTCAATTTCAATTAGCCTTAGCCTTTGAAAATGTGAAAAACAAAAACAAAAAAAACTGGAAAAACAAGCCATCTTTTTTTTTTTTTTTTTTTTTTTTAAGGGCAGCAGCCTCCTTATGTTGATGGGCCCTGATTCTTTGCTTAACTTCTCTAATAGCCCCACAACTTTTAATTGTGTGGGTGGTGACAAAGGCAATTAGTGCATGTTCCTGGTGGAATCAGGTATCCAGCCTGAAGAGACTGATAGGGTAACAAAGATGGAGTACGACTCAGGTCAGTTGTTAATGCAACGAATGTGAGAAAGGGGTAACAAGTGCAAGGAGATGCTCTGGTCCTGCCACACAATCCCCCCAGCCATGATAAAGCTGGTCTGACTGCACCTGTTGGCCTTGAGGCCTACGCAGTCCCTACTAGTTCATCCTGTTGACTGGAGTTCAGTCTATATGCCTATGGATCAAACTGTATACTCAGGTTTACACACTTGCTGTTAGAAATGAATCATCTGCAGCCTTCTCTCTTCAAGCTGGCTAAAAATGACCTGGCTCTGAACGGAAAAAGATGCTATTTTGTGTAGTACTACACAATGCCATCTGAATGACATGGACCTTGGATACTCCTGATTTGAAGAATCACAGAGAAACCTTTTGCAACCTAATGAGTACAACCCGTCAATCAGCAAGTCCTTTAGAACGCTTTTACTGTGCTTTCACTGATCCTGACCATGATCTTGTTTGTAGAAGTGGCGTAGCTTGCTTGTGTGTGTGTGTGTGTGTGTGTGTGTGTGTGTGTGTGTGTGTGTGTGTGTGTGTAGAGAGAGAGAGAGAGAGAGAGAGAGAGAGAGAGAGAGAGAGAGAGAGAGAGTGTGTGTATGTAAGCGCAGTGCCCAGAGCATACGTGCCTGTGTGTGTGTATGTAAGATAAGATAAGATAATGTTGCTTATAGCCCAGCCGACCGCAAAGGGCCATATGTCACCACGTTTAAAATCAACTCACACGTGCCTCCACACAATGTTTAAAAGTTGTGTGTGTTTGTGTGTGTGTAAAATCTCAGATGTGTGTTAACCTGAACTCAAAGTGTAGGCGGAACATCTCTCTGAACAAGTGTGTTGTTGTTGTTCTTGTTGTTTGTTTAATGAACAATGTGTGAGCCTGTGAATTGTAAGACAGGGACAGAAAGAAACAGAGTGTGAAGTGAACAGCAAGCAAGAGAGCAAGAGACTCAGAGAGAGAGACATAATGAACAAAAGATTATTTCACTGAGGCAATGCAAAGAGCAAATTATACAGTATGCATTTTACCACCCAGCCCTGGGGGGATGAAAAGGCAATCGGAGAAAGTACATGGAAAACATACAAATCAACACAGCTGTGGAAGAGGCAAAGAGCAGGTGTGCCACCCTACATGCACAATACCTAAAAGAACAAATTGATGTCATGAATACATACATGTACACACACTGAGAGGTATGCATGCATTTGCATGCTCGTACATGTACTCACGCGAAGCACACACACACACACCCTACCAAAAAAGACACACACGCACATGCATACATTCACACACACAGAACAGCAGCAACAACAAAAGTTCATATGGAGACAGGGTACTGAAGAAAGGGTGGTGGGTGGGTGTCATTGTTACGAAAGTTACAAGCTGACCCATTATAAACATAAAAATCATGATGTTTATTACACTCCTTCCTCTGCATCACTCAGCATGGAAGAAAATGACTGTGCGTTATATGTTTAATGTGCGAGCTTTTAAGTTTTCAATGCCTGAAACAGAGAAATGATTTTGTAAGCTGATTAAAAAAAAAAAAACAGATGCAGATTTCATCCTTGATCACTGATGCAATTTGGGATAGAGTTTATAACGGTCCCTCCTCAGTAAGAAAGATCTGGTTACAAACACTGATCCTGGGTTTTGTGATTACTGTGTTTAGGTTATAAAACTGATTTCTCTAAACCGATTATTAGGAGAAGCAAAGTCATTCATTATTGGCTACACTGTGTTCACATCATTGTATTGCAGTCATTGATAATGAAGATCATCCATGTTTCTAGCAGATTTTGAAAGTACCACCTTGAGAAGACATAATTTATCAACAATAGGAGGAGATTTCAATGTATTTTATCAGTTCTAGTAAGAGATTTCAACATACTTTATCAATTCTAGTATGAGATTCAATGTACTCGCACTGAACAGAATACTGAAGGTTAATAGAAAGATGATGAAATAAATGTATTGTTCTACAATAAGACAAAAATGCTGTAGCACTGCTGGTGGCGTTCTGAATATTCTGCTGACGAATCTGATCCAAAGTCAGCATTTCATGCAGGTTGTCTGTCTTTTAGGTAAAATTCATAACATCCTATTGTAACTGCACTACAAATATCTACTTGTCTTCAAAACATATAAAAAGTATTTGGGAATTTCTTGCCCTGGGTAGGGAGAAGTTCTATCAGTCTGTGTGGCAGGGGATTTTGCAGTACTGCTGGTCATGCATGTCCTCGCCTTGTCCTGGTTTTGAGTGGCTCCAGGTTCTGCATCGATGCAACTGTGCATTGTGAATTTTAAAGGTTGTGAGATTGGCTGGGCAGTCCTCTTCTCCAGTGTGGGCCACTACATTTTTCAGTCATAAACTGACACGCTTGATGTCAGTCAGTAGTGGTCCATGATGAAGCATGCTGCTCTGCGCTTCCCAGCCTTGTTCTGATGGGTTTTCTGGGTTTCTGGATTCCACACTTGCCACGCATAACTCTAAGGTGCTTTGTAGGCCTGTTCTTCGACAATTTCTTGTTTTGTTTTTAGGTACCTTCTACTGAAGCTCTGTGTGTTACTGGCTTTCGCCACAATGTTAATGTGGACATCCGATTGATCACTTCCTAGCAGGTCAGCTGGTTAAAATCAGAACAGATTTAGTGAACAGATGCGCTATCAGCAAAAAAGTTCACAAACTGCTTCAAATATAAGTAAAAGGTCACTGATGTAAAAAATGGCCATCGACTACAGATACATGCTGGACACCGTTGTTGGTGTCTGAAACTGATACTGGTCATTACTCAAGAAAAGCTCATCTTGACCATTTGGGAAAAAAAGGATCTAACATGAGAAAGAGTATGGATTGAGGCTATATATCAAGCTAGTTTTTGTAGCAGAAAATCATGATGAATAACACCAAGATCTTTTGCAAAGCTGGTGAACAACACACCCATTGAACTGTTTCCATTCATATTCATGAGCCAATCCATGACAAGATTAATTAATGTGGTGTGGCGTGAGTGTGGTTCTCTCTTTGAATGCTGATTAATGGGTCGAACCAAATTGTCTTGACATGCGAGACATAGAATGCATACATAAAAGATTTTTTTCCCTAAAGGTTTTAAACTGAACTTATATTTTTGAAATAAGTCTGCGACTGAATGGGTTGGTTTCATCTCCAAATTTATAAACTTGAATATTCCCGGTATGCATTTGAATGTATCAAAAGGACTGTACGCAATGTTCATTCATTCAATACATGTGTTTCTAATCTAACAATCTGAGAGACACAGAAAAAAAAGAGAGAGAGACAGAGAAGGGAGGAAGAAGGGGACAGGAGAGCAGGTGACAGACTCTAGCCAGCATATCACTTAGATATTCACCAAGACCACGCCCTGCCTACATTCTCAAGAGTAAAAAAAAACATCATAAAACCTTGGGACAGATGCACTTAAATTTCCAGACCTGCCAACATCAGAATCCATCCACAGTTAAAACACCTGACTCTAAAAAGACACCACTTGCACTTCAGAAGAAGGAGGCATGAGAAGTCATCCTTCTCCGATGCATGCACTGTGAGTTTCACTGTTTCTCCAAAATGGAGGTCATCAGGTGATATAGCTGGTTTGTTCTTTGACGAGCTCATCAAGCATGCTCTGGCTTCTGGCAACCTGCTGCTGTGAAACACCACAAAAACTCTCCTTACACTACTTAACATAGTTTCTTGCAGCATACAAGAGAAGTGTCTCAAAAGACATGTATAAGACGCTCAGTGAAGGGGAAAATAAGAATTTCAATTTGAATGGTAGACTTCATTTTGTTTCAACAACAAAAGGTTGATCAATTCCCAGTCAGTCAGTCAAGTCGTGTTGTTTATCGTTTTAACCAGTCCAGATGACTTCAGAGCTGGCCCCAAACAGGGTTTGATCAGGACTTGATCTACTTGAAATAATGAATGCAATTGTGAGGAACGCCACTCCCCCCTCCCCTTCCCCAAAAGCTCATGGTACAATTACAAACTGGCCAGCCGAATTAACTGGCCACAATCCAAGAATTCCACTGTTCATTTGGACCTCCAACAGACTGACCAGGATCTAATGATGTTTATCAAATTGGTTTGGTTTCATGTGACAAAAATCAAGCATTGTCCTCTCCTGGATGATAAAAAGCACTTTATTTTCTGTAACTATCACCTCACCCACCCCCCCCCCCCAAAAAAAACAACAAAAAAAAAAAAACCCCGAACAAAAAAAACAAAAAATAAAGGCTATAAAAAAAGCATATATTAAGAGCCTTGATTATCCAGAACCCCGTCGCCATCTTCACCCACTCCACACACACACACCCCTCCCCCGCGTCCATCTGATTTCAAGAATGCTGAATTTTGGGGGGGGGGGGGGGGGGGGTTGAACTGAAAATATCTCTAGTAACTGAAAAATACATACAAACTAGACTGCTACCTCTTCCATAACCCCGCATTCCAACAATCCTAACCAGCGCAGAGGCAGCTGTAATCACATACTAATGCAAACAATAAATATAGACTCCTTTTCCACCACCAGAAGTGGTCTTGCCTTTTCAACCATGTGTACACCATGTGTGTGTGCGTGTGTGTGAGTGTGCGCGACTGTGTACCCAATGCAATAACACTACACTGCCAGGGAGAAAGACTGGTCTATGGGGACATGGACAGAATCCAATCATTCTTCCACCCACTGAACAAGCCAGCCAGGCTTGGTCCACGTCACTGTACAGCAACAGGAACATTATGCTGATACTATATGATAGGCTATCTTATGATGTCAACATATTCATCAAAGAATTTTCAGGCAGCACTTTGTCTGGGGTTCAGTTGTTCAGCCATGCATGGTCTCTGTGTCACAGGGGTGGGGGTGGGGTGGGGGTGGGTGGGGGGGGGGGGGGGGGTCTGTATAATCGTATCTTTCTGACTTGAGAGGCTCTGAGGTTACAGTCCCTTCTTGACAAGGGTCCCTCCAACTGACTAAGCCTGTTCAGCCATAACAAAAACAGTGCATACATTCTTTGCCGGACCACTCATGGCTACCTGCTCATGTCAAAAGAAGGCACACATAAATTACTTAAGTTTTTTTTTTTTTTTTTTTTTTTTTTTTTTTTTTTTTTTTTTAATGTTTGAATTTCCATGTCTACTACCACTGTCAGTACTGGAGTCCACTGAAAAAATATCTGTCTAAAAAACTGGGGGGGGGGGGGGGCCCAAGGTTCTAGACTTTCCATCAATTACAAAGACTATCGAGTATAATCCCTTTTGATGATTAAAATACATAATCTATATCTACCGATCTCTCTCTCTCTCTCTACTGTGTGTGTGTGTGTGTGTGTGTGTGTGTGTGTGTGTGTGTGTGTGTGCGCGACATCCATGTGTGCATGTGCATTTGTGTGTGTGTGTGTGTGTGTGTGTGTGTGTGTGTGTGTGTGTGTACATAGTGTGTAAACATGCGTGTGTATATATGTGAGCGCATTCGCACATGTGTAAGTGTATGTGTGTGTGTATGTATGCGTGTGCGTGCGTGCGTACGTGCATGCATATGTGTGTGTGTGTGTGTGCATGCCTCGCTGCAGAGGTGCCTCCAATCCTCCCCGTGTTCATTTCCTTTACAGTGTGGGTCTGTAAATGACCGTTGTTCATCATCAGCATAATTTCCTGACAGTGGCATCAAACAGAAGGAGAAAAATCAATGGTCCATTCTTGGCACCACACACTGTAATTAATTACTGATCGCAACAACACAGCTGACTGGCTGGTAATTGCATTTCAGAGGCTATGGCAAACTGAGGGTATCAGTAAATGTGCAGGTTAGCGGTGACATCTGCTTCAACTTTGCGAACATAGCACTGTCATTTCTTCATTGGAAAAATGAAACCCCAAATCCATGAAATATGTTAAATCAGCAGAAAATCATTCACTGAAATGTGAGGTTTAACACATCTCTCAGTGCATGTGTGTGCATACATGTTAGTGATAGTGTGTTTGTGTGTGTGTGTGTGTGTGAGAGAGAGAGAGAGAGAGAGAGAGAGAGAGAGAGAGAGAGAGAGAGAGAGGGAGAGAGAGGGAGGGAGAGAGAGGAGAGAGTGTGTGTGTGTTTGTGTATGTGTGTGTGTGTGTGTGTGTGTGCGCGCGCGCGTGTGTGTGCGTGCACAAGAGCACAAGTGTGAGTGTGTACAAACATGCCATGCATGTGTAGTTTACAGAATATGTGATCCCCATTACAGGATTTGCTAACCTGTTGTGCATAGTTCGCCCAACTGTTGAGAAGACACAAAAACTATCAATAGCCTCATCAGAAACTTACCCCCAAATTATGAAACTGTCATCCATGCTTGAACACATGGTTGCATGCAACTTTTATGACATTGAAGCTGACAACAATGTCAATGGTAGGTGTCTGGTGAGGTGAGAGAGAGAGAACACACACACCCATGCACAGAGGTGTGAACAGGCAGTTTTGCCAGGAAGCAAGTGTTTTTGGTACTGGCAGCTTGGTTTCTTTCATTAAACTCTTAAAACTTTATCGACATGTGGCCAATTATTGAGCTCACTGTGAAGGAGGTGCATATATGAGCACATGCCTGGTTGTGTGCACAATACTGTCACTAATGAGTATGACGAGTTGACATAGGTTTGACAAAGGAATGAAAACCATACGAAACAAAACAAAACAGAAAGACAGACAGGCAGTCACAGAGAGAGAGAGAGAGAGAGAGAGAGAGAGAGAGAGAGAGAGAGAGAGAGAGAGAGAGAGAGAGACAGACAGACAGACAGAGAAAATGAATCACTTACATGGAAACACGCAGATATTCAAAATTCATAAGATTCTACAAATATGACACAAAAAAGACACCATACAGTACAGTACAAAAATACCACCCTTCCCCATCATCTGCCTGTCCTGACAGCCAGCAGCACTGCCGCCATTCCTCAAATACCTGTCTTTGAAAAGGTCACCCTCCTCTCTCAGGCCACACGGTAAACAGCAAGGAAAGACACCTGCTGGAGGGGTTGAAGAAAGAGAGTTAAAAAAAAAAAAAAGAAAAAAAAAAAAGAGGAGGAAACAGCGGCCAGGAATAGCTTGCCTTCAGGAGTACTGCAAGAACAGGCCAGCGATAACCCAGCATGTATGACTGCTTTCCTGCTTGAGCAGCACGATGAGGAGACAAGACAAGACAGGGAGTAATTCTACACTTGTGACCTTATCTGATGTTCAGATGGTGACAGCAGGCAAGTGTGTCAGTGTGCTCACTCATTAACACACAGGCGCGTGCACGTATACACACACACACACACACACACACACACACACTGTCTCTCTCTGATAACAGACCACCAATACAGATTCTATTACACAGTCCTTGGAGCTGGTGACTCTTGCACAGGCTGTGAGGCTTATTGCTGATCTGTGTCCTCTCGCCCCATCCTAGCCCTCCTCACTACATCCCTTTTTAGTAGCAGTTCATCATTTGGGTAAAGCTACCAAACGAAGTATCTCTGTTTCTTCTTCTTCAAATTCTTTTGACAGAAACTACTCAGGCTTGTAGCAGTTCATCATTTTGGGTAAAGCTACCAAACGAAAGGAGAGTTTCTTGTTCAAATTCTTTTGACAGAAACTACTCAGGCTTTCTTTAAGTCCATCACTTACACACACACACACACACACACAAAGGAAGGAGACGGAGAGAGGTGAAAAATCCACACACTGCTTCCTCAGTCACTCACACAGACTTGGCTGATGAGTCTGAGAACAACTGACACACAAACATGGAAACTCTCTCCCTATCCTATCCACACTCACAAATACACACTTCATCTATGAAACCCATTGTGTCTCAGTCCACAAACAGGCATGCTCAAAGCACATTTCATTTCTTGTTTAAAGAATTAATGGGGAAAATAAGTCTGATGCTGTTGGGTAGAAATACAGCCATCACTCTCTCTCTTGTGTTGTCAAACTGTTGATCTTTAAGAAGAGTGAAAAAAATATATCCCTTCAGTGTTTCCATCAAACTGTTTTTTTTTCCCCCCCTTTGAATCACAGAAGGGAAAGAAAGGAAATCCTTCCTGTTATAAATGAGTATGTGTGTGTGTATGCAAAGTTCCCCAGTCTATTATTAGTATTACACATAAAGGATGCACCACAGAATTCCAGGAAAACATCTTTTCTGCCTTAAATACATTTTTCTTTTTCTTTTTCTTTTGGGCTACTTTCACTTTTCTTGGACTGTATCATGAAACAAAA